>QNGE01003403.1:34860-64096 GCA_008508345.1 Paragonimus westermani | reverse complement strand
GAATAAATAAGCAGTAGCACAAACGTGAAGCCTGCCCTCAAGGAGGACGTGATCAAAAGGCAAATGACTGTAGTTTATGAAAATTTGACGCACGCAACAGAGAAGGGGATAGTTCGCTCGCTTCACAGATTTAGTTTCAAAAAGGGGACAGTACACTAATTTACCATTCACAAGGTTGTGGGATGGGCAATTTTCCAAATAGTCCAAGGCCACTCCTGAAAGAAGGCCTAAACTCATCTTTGAAGTGTTTCACAATTAGCGAATAAAACCAGCGTCCGGAAAATGCGAGATAGGTCGGATTTGGCCAGACAGGGCGGAAAATCCCAGAATCCAGTGAACGATTTGACAGATTTAAGCGCAGGATTTCGTCGAGTGCTCGAAAACGTCAAAAAGTTGAACATCTCGCGAACCGTTCAGCTAATACGAAGTTCCGTGCGTTCATCCGTTGTAGAGAAAAATTTCTCGCTCGGTGGATAATATGGAGATCTGAAAGAAGAATGTAATTCCACACGTTAGATGAGAAAATATGGAGTTACAACATTTACTATGACAAACGATGTGCTAGCGGAATTTTTGACAAACAACTCATACGATGTCGTTATTTTTGCTATGATTATTGGAATATATAACCCTATCCACTTTTTGCTGAGGCATTTTGCTATGCACAGGGGATTTATTGGGGCAAACGGAGAATTAAGTCGACGGTTTGGGGTTTTTTTCGCAAGGCATTTCCGACACATGAATCATTATCTTTCGAAGTCGGCCAAATCGTTGCTGACAGCACTAGGCGGTCTGTGAATGCATCCTATACAGTTTTTTAGAATCAGTAAAGACCACCAATCACAACGAGTGTTCGATTTTACACAAACTAGACATAAGTGCTGTGCCCAACAGATGGAGCAGTGGGTTGCAAAATATCATGTGTGAAAGCCTGGCCTGCGGAATGTACCAATCTTATGCTCGCACTCGAGTGTTTGTCGCAGGGATTTGATTCCGCAGTAGAAGGTGCTGGAAGAGTGTCATCATGGTAGGATGGCTGAGTGGGACATGGTAAGGAGACCATGGGGTGGTGGACGAAATATCCAGGGGTGCATTGATAAACGACAAATGTGGGGGATATTTGAGTTAGTAACATAATAGTGTGGTGACGTACTCGCGGGGGTATACATATGAGGTGTGTTAATCCCGGACGTACAGTGGTTTGCGAGCGACGTTTAGTCTTCTCGCAACGTCTGTCGATATGCTGGATCCACGATAGTCGCGTTTGTGAGAAACAGGCGTCTATAAATTCTGAGCCCGTTGAGCAACCGTTTCCGATCCAAAATGGAAGACGGTAGTATTGGCGAGTTCATTTATTAATAAGGTGCTAATGTTAAAAAACATTGTGATAAACCAAATAGTGGAAGACAACAAAAAACCTCGACAGTGACTCCACCAAGTATACAAGTTCCGAGATTAACGGTTCGCGTAAATATGACCAAATGCAACAGTCACGTAATGGCGAAGCGGTCAAGCAAAAATGAAACCAGGGTACATACAAACAAAGGTCCGGCAAAGGGAAATAATGATGAAAAACTACGCGAAAACAACTTTTACAAGCAAACAGTATCAAGGTCTAATAATGCACCAAGATCAGCATACGTAGGAGAATTGGTTTGTCACGCGCGTAACTTGAGTATTGGTGTCAGATCGTGAGAGTCGGTATGCTTTCATACAGAAATAATGGGAAAACTGGTATAAGGCGGGTGTTACGGCAAGTTTCAGTAAACTGGTACAAGTGAAAATCCCAAATGAAATGTACGTAAATGTGCATTTCACGGATCCTAACATTAACGCACCTAGTTAGTGTTTAAATGGTCCACCGCAAGTAAGTCACTTTCGTACAGTGAATAGGCGTGGCGGTGAACAACGTGGACATTTTCTGGAGAATATTCAAGGAGAAGTATCAGAACTTCCGGGAGTACCAGGAGGATCTCAACAGATTTGAACGGGAAACGTGTAGCAGTTTCTTTATCAATAATTCGCAAACGGCAGCATAGGGGAATAGAATTGCCGCCAGGCTGCTCGTACGGAAGTGTCGTGTATAAGTGTGTACACTGTACTCGTCGGACGGTAGCCGCCAAACGGTAATATATTGATACAATTCTTGTGACATTACCTTTTAGGTTCGCCGATTACGGCTGCAAGGCCTCTTGGGTAGTTCACTGTCGCAGCGGGGCATATCGCATCGAGAAGGCCAAACTAGAACATTCACACGATTTCCAAGTTGGACGGCCTAGCAGATATCCCAGAAACAGACGTCTGTTGGCAGCAAATAAGCGGCATGTGACTGAGATGATGCAGAACTTCAAAAGCACCCGTGAAATGAAGTTGTACGTTCAGCGTAAGTTCGGGATTAAGATGCATGCAGACGACTTACGCAATCTACGTAAGAAGCAGTGTAAGGCTGACTATCGGAGTGAGCTTGTTAAATTACGCGATATGCTTAAAGCAAAAGGATAGTATTGTCTTCTGTTAGGAGAGAAGTATTTGCGGCTCGCATTCTTCGTTCCGAAAGGTTCTTTCCAGCTTTGTCCTAAATTTACGGACGTCGTGTTGGCGGACGCCACCCATCAGTTAAACTACGGGGGCTTCATACTGTGGCACGCCATGTTGGTAGATGTAACTGGCGTAGGTGTGGCGTTTTTTACGCACTAATGCCTAGTGAAACGACGGTCAGTTACTGCATAGTTTTACAACTTATGGTGAAAATGTTACCTTGCACGTCAGCAGTGCAAACCTTCGTCGTTGATCGTTCGCCTGCACAGTGGCGAGCAATTCGCGAAGTTTATCCTAGGTGTGCCACTGTATTTTGCCGTTTTCACTTAATGAATGATGTCTCACGGCGATGTCGTCACTTAGTAGGCTTAGACACGTATCAAAAAACCCGCGTATACCAATGGACACGTAACATGGTATACACGGGGAACGTATCACAGTTTAACAGGTCACTGCAGGCTATCAAGTCTGTAAGCCGGGAAGCTTTCGACTACCTTTGTAAGACATGGCTCGTCTGCAAATCTGGCTGGGCCTCTCATTTGCTAACAGGGACCGTTCTCCTCGGTAACTATACAACCAACCGAGTGGAGAACGAGAATAGGCACATTAAAAGTGCTGTATGTGAACGTTCAACAGTATATGAGTTAATGAAACATATTGTTGAACGTTCAAAGAGTATGTTTTCTGATCGTTTGTGCGCTGCTGGTATACAACGTATGAAGTTGTTTACACCGCCAGTAGGATATGAAAACCTTTGTGCACTTCTGAAACCGTTATCAGAATTTGCAAGATGTGTTTTCCTGAAGCATTTCGATAATAGTCGAATAGAAGACGTCAGCTACGAGAAAGGGATGTGGAATATTAGGTGTGAAAAGCAGCGAACGTTTCACGTTGCCGTAGGTGAAAATAGTAGATGTGATTGCAGCTTCTTTTCACAATGGATGATGCCGTGTAGCCATCTAGTCGCAGTTTACCGCGTAATCGACAGACCGATCGGTAGGTTAGCGGAGAAGTGTAGATGGACATTACCCGACACTGCCCCCACTGAGGTTGCACCCAGTGATATACAGGAACCAGTAGTATGCATGCCCACTCCGGTGGCACATTCCCGTTTAGATAGAATCCGAAACGCGGAAGATGCATGCCAAGATCTTGCTGTTACTTTGGGCTGCATGAGTGATGACAATAACAACAAGCATGTTGCGACGATCCGTGGGATAAATGAGTTGTTATCCAGGCATCCAGATCTCATACTGCACTGTTCACTCCCTGGACGAGAGACCGTGCAAATAAGCGGGAGGAAGTCTTTTGATAACTTGTGGTCCGAGATTAAGGCACGACCAGCCGATAACTGGTACGACTGCTTCGCCGTTCCACAGGAACAGCCACAGGTAAAACGGGCTAGGAAATGCTTGATAAGCGACTCAAATATTCCCCCGTGCAGCGTTTTCCCTCCTACAAACCATAAATGTCTGAACCCCTCCATACCATCCACTAGCAAGGCGGTATGTCAGTCAGATGAGTTGAGTCACACGCCTCCGATCCCCACCACGTGTGTCTCATTTGTTTCCACAGGGCGCAGGAAGTCCGCACTTGGAAGTCGAGTGACTGACGATAGTTTGCCGCAGATAGAAGTTATAGGGGATCCCTTAGAAACAACGCGTGTTAGGCGAGTGATAACGGGTGGCTTAAAGCCATTCAAAACAAAGATGACGGGACGTATTGTAAGGAAGATGGTCTTGAAGCCAGTAAACAACGACGTTTGTCAGATATGCTATCTGAAGGAGGATCCTGTGGACTTAGACGAGGACAACGTCAATTGGGTCCAATGTTCCAAGTGCTGCTGTTGGTACCATCACTCCTGTGCTGATTACCACAACTCTGACGTCGACTTCATCTGCCTGGACTGTGATACAATTCAGCAGCCGACGTGAACCACGAGAACGGCCCCACTGTCCCTCTCAGGACAACCTGGAATGACCCCACGGCCCTCTTTAGGGCCACTTACAACCTGATTTCCATCTCGAGCCCTGCTCACCTATTGTTAACATGCGTACGATTGTTTCCTTAGGGCAAACGATGAGGGTCACTGAGTTTTATTTCAGTGACAGCTTCCTGGGTCCATTGCCGACTGGCACTACCATATTCCGTGAACAGGCGATGAGGGTAACTGAGACGTGTATATATATAAATATATGTGTATATATATAAGTATATAAATATATACAGATGAACGTATTCATAATGGTATGGATGTGGAGTTATAATTCCCTATATATATAGGGAAATATAAGTCCACATCCATACCTATATGAATACGTCCATCAGTATATATTTATATACTTATATGTATATACATTTATATATATACGTATATATATAGGTATATGCCTATATACATTTATGCACATGTATACTTATGTGAGTAGACGTATATATATATATTTATATACATATATTTTTATAAATATATATATATATATTGATGAACGTATTCATATAGGTATGGATGTGGAGTTATATTTCCATATACATATATAATACATACATATTATTTTTTTATTATTAATATTATATTTCCATGTATATGAAAATTTAATATTAATAATAATACTATGATATATATGTATTATATATATGTATATGGAAATATAACTTCACATCCATACATATATGAATACGTTCATCAATATACATATACATATATCTATACACTTATATATAAAAATATGTATATATATACATATATATATACATATGTATGTATATATATTGCATACATTTCAAATTATTTTTTCCCGGGTATGAAAGGAAACGGGCTCCCCCAGATTGTAAGAACAGCTTGTAATCCGAACAAAGAATTCCAACGTAAGGAGACAAATCAATGAGAAGGGGGTAAATAGAGCAGGGAACGTGGCCACCAGCGTTAATACTCATCAAACACTCACGCAAGCAGTTACTCCAACAAGGTATCTAGGTTCTAGTGGCACTCATATTTTGGGTAAAAGAATAAGTTAGTATGGAGCTGTTAGATAACGAAAGAAAGCCGTGAAACGTGGCACGATTTTGGTTCAGCTTGGAAGCAGTGGGGAGGAAGGTTGTGCAGTTCCATCTGCGGAGCGTTGTTTCATAGAATGTGATCCTTGGAATCAGATACATTAGGCTTGTGAAACACTTCCGATTCCCAGTTATATTGCGAATCCAGATTTTTATTCTCTGGTAAGCACTGTAGAGGTCTTGCTGTTGCTCTAAGGTCTTGTTCGGGTGTTTTTTATCTGCCGATGGTATTCACAGTCACCCCAGTTAATGGAGGGAAATGTCCACAAAAAGAAGTAGATGGCTGTGCTTGTCCAGCCCCGTCATCAAAAGAATTTAGGCTGGCACTTCTAGTGTTCCGGGTAACTTTCGGTACTTTAGGTCTGAGACTCTTTTCAGTCAACGTTTCGGCTGACGGGATAGTCGGTGAGGACTACAGGATGTGCTTTTAGCATTAATCGTGGGTCTTGCCGGAAAAAATTGAGCGCACTTAGCACCAAGAGAGCTGGATGTGAATGCTTATCAGTATCTGTCTGGACGAACAAAGTGACGGCGTTGCTACTTGCCGCTTGCCGACCTAGAGAATTCGCATAGCAGTCAAGATCGACAGTCAAGTCAATAAGATTGCCGGCTGTATTACTTGAATCCTCGTTTCCTTGGGAAATATTGGGGCTTACTATTTCTCATTGAATTGGCTACTAGTCACGAAACACTTTGTGGACCCAAAATTTGTGCCAAGCCTCACCTACTCTCATCTTTCGACAGATTCGCTTGCTACAAGTCCACTGGTGAAATGCAGCAACAAATGACAGCGTTTTTGATGTAATTTCTTACGATGTCCTAGGCAAATTTGTAGCAAACTTGTTCTTCCATCTTACTCATTTTGGTAGGATATTCTCCATGAAAGACAAAGGTACTCTATCAGATATGTCAAACAACGTCACCTTATATGAACAGAGTGTGCGCATGGGCACACACGTAGCTAATGTACCGACGAATCTGCCATCAGCTACGAGACCTTTCTGGAAAAAAGTAACCGAGAAGTGAATATTATTTAAGGCATTCGAAACGCTGGCAATGGGATTTATCCAGGTAGCAGAATGTTGTGAGCCCCGCACCATGAGCGGAGGGCAAGGAAAAAATTTACCAGCGTTGATTTCTCTGCCCTTCTAAATTCGATGATTTCGTCGAAATCAAATTCGTTGTTCATTTCCGACACTTGCGAAACTTCCCGAAACTTACTCAATAATTTTATTTAAAAGTCCAAGAAAACGATAGAAACTTTATTCTGTCTTTTCACATCATAATTTATTAGGCACGTCCACATAATCCGTAACCGATTCTGTCCCCAAAACAGTCATATCCGCTACACCGCCAACCCGATTTTCGTTCAAATATTCCACCAGAAATCATAATAGACAAGGAAAGAAAGGAAAATTAGATAGTAAAATGTTGCAACGATGAGTTAGAAATGTCCTGTCTCTGAAAACAATCGATATAGAGGGAAAGTGAAACACAGCAATCTTCCAGTATTCCTTCTGGACATTGCAATCATACTACAGACATTAGCCGGTTCATACAGAGTAGCCTGAATGTCACCTCGTGAAGTTGTGCTAAATGCGAACATGGACCATAATAATACAAGTTTTATGAATGTGTTCGAAATGCCATATCTCCCTGTATAATTGAGGTAGAACGAAATTGAAATTCCCACTTAAAAGCATTCTTTCTAAGTAGCACATGTGAGTGTACAATACAAGCTGACCACCTCCGTAGTGTACAGTAGGAGCACAACACACCGACTTCCTCGACACCTGCCTCAACGACCGCGACGGACTACCAATTAATAATGTCCAAATTTATGAGTGCGTTTAAACAAATGTCGCCAAATTTCCGGAGGAGGTTAATACAGAATTCAAAGTGAGGTTGCTAGACCTTCATTTTGGGGGATAATGATTTCATAAGATACTCGTCTCTAACGATTTACTCATTGCCGGCCAAAACCCGCGAGATACCGACATATTCCGACGGGCAGTGTGTTACATGGGTAGCTGGGGTAGATTTTGTGCGCCGGCCTTGTTTTCACTGTTCAATTCTGTCCATCTTTGAGCTTGTAATATTTTGTAGACTCAATATCGAAGTTGGTTTTTCTATTCCGTCAGCTAGTTCATCGTAATTTCTTGACGATATTTTCAGCTTTCCGTTAAACAAGGTGTTGCTACTAAGACCGCCTCACCTTTTGGATCCGAAACGAATGCTCGACGGGCTCGGAATTTATAGATCCACTTTGCTTACAAAGGCGATTATCCTGGATCCAGCTCATCAATATAAGTTGTGAGTAGCTTTGGCGTTGCTCGAACAACTACTAGACGTTCGTTATCAAGAGGCACAACATATGATGATTATCAGATGGAAGCAAATTTTTGTCACATGTTATGCCTGACTTTGAACGTTTCACCAATATTCACTCATAATAGCAAACCTAAACGAAAACTAGTGTTTCTCTCTCATCGAAAGAGATGGTGAGTGCATTTTTGATTCTATCCTGCATTATTTTAATAAGCTCTTTTTATCACATACATTCATTTCGCATAGGTTGTCACATTCATTTCTTGTATTACCTACAAACCATTGTTGCTAAGACACAACAGTTATGCGCGTGACCTCAGTGATAACGCGCTATCGTTTTCTCCCACGAGTCAGCATACTTGCATCCGCTTCAGTTTTCCTGTGTTTTGCAAGCACACATTATGAAGTTGATGGCAGTTTTAACCTCAAATCGGTCAACATAATTTTGCAGAATGTGCTCTGTTCTCGAACTGGGTGGAGTGTGCTAACAAGTTTCCAGTGCAAGCGACCGGAATAAGCGTTAACTTTGGAATAAAATGTAGTAAATCCACGCTAAAATGTGAAGCAGGAGTTGTCTGAAGGTACCCAAGAGTTGGTTAATGGGATTCTGCGTACATTCAGGGACAGTCGATGGAAGTCACACGATAACGACGAAAAACTCAACATAAAAGTTAAACAGATTGCGAAACGTTTAAATGAGGATAGTAGACGGCATGTGAAGAAGGAAATGGCTAAGCGACCGCTGCGCTTGAGGAAAACATGCAGCTCACATCGACGCTAACGGCCTTGAAAGAAAACAGCAGTGTAAGGCGTCAAACTGCGGAGAAAGTAGTAAGTCTCTGATAAAACAGCGGAACGAAATACGACCAATGAATTGTTACGATTTGAATAATCGCTGTACAAAGAGGGCACACACAATGAGGTGGTCGGCACAAATATTCGTGCAGTTCAATAACACGTGGCACACATTATCTGATTGTGTATACATGCGGGTGTAGAACACCCGCTCACATACAAAGTTGGGACATTTTCAAACTGGCTGCGAAATGATCGGACCGATTATGTTTGCCTGCCCAACACAGAGATTGCTCTGAACAACAGTAACAGCGAAAATTGTATCATACGGTGATACCGTCAACAACAGCAGCGTATGAGCGTCGTTGAGCCCAACTAACGCAACTTGCGCTCGCAGCGTTTTGCCTTCAGTGCACGACTCACAACTTTGTACTCACGACCTGTGTATTAACGAAGTTAGTGCAATTTTGCCAGGCAGTCCTTTGTATTGCTGTGTCGGCTGCACATCAGCAGGAGCGTTGGAAACAGCCTGTCTAACAGTAGCTTCCTTGCGCACAGTTGGATCAATCGTAAGTGTATGGTCGCAGTAAGTCAGCCAATTCGAATATATTTTTGACCACTCTCTGCAACTGACACTACTTCCAGTTTCCAAAAAGGGCTGACCATTGCAATTTGTAAGCATCGCACGAAAGATTAGAACAAGAGTAGTCTGTATACTCCTGACATACAGCGGAGAGACGTTTCAGTTCTGAAACCTACCATCTTTTGTGCTGACTCTTCCAGTGACCTGACGCCTAGCCTTAGCACGTCCAACATGATATCATTTCCGCTGAGTGATCAGATGACTTTTTAAGCGGAAGGACGAGTGATGAGATTAAGAATTCTGATTCTGAAGTGAAAGTCGGCGTGGAACACAAAACGAACAAATTTCATCGTTAGCCTTCGTTTTTTGAGCTTTATGAGTCAACCGATCAAAAAACATTTCAGCGTTCCAAAGTAACTGGCAAATTTTCAAGATTAGTAAATAATGCACAATTACATCAGTATACTTAGTGAGAATGGTGATCGGAAAACAAAAAAATCAGATATTTCCAAAAACTTCTTTCCAAACCATTTTGTGCAAAAATGAGAGCAGCTGACAACAGTTGTCGTTATTCTGTTTGTTCACGGGAAGTGTTGTCGCTGACTCTCTGTAGAAATTCCATCAACTCTAAAATAAAATGTTCAATATTTTGTCGCAACCAACCATAGTCACTTACTTTGGCCTCCAATGCCAGCAGTTCCTGAAGAGTTGACTTGTGCCACCCCCGTTGACGCTTGTTCTAAAATAAATCTGATTGGAAATGAGGAGAGGCGGGTAGGTGAAATTAGGAAACTCATCAATTACCTTCTGATGAGAGATGAGTGAGTGAGACGAAAGTTTCGCACTGCTTGAATACAAGTGTTGTAGGCCAATCTGAAGTTCCTGTCCTCAGTCGAGTGGGCTATAATGATGAATGAATAGGGCATTAACCGGAACTTCAAGAGGAAATCACAAAATAAATTTCAACAATAAGTATGTGGAGTACTGTTATCCGAATTAACGACGCAACAAATAGACAGATACAATTTCTGACGGAAGCATGCACAGAGTGCTTTCAAGTGCTTGATATTCACATAACCTACATGCAGATTCGTGAACGTGATGAATGGTCTTATCGGTTGGCCAGCTGCGATCTGACGTAAGAGAGACATTCTCCTCTGTTTTGTCACGACAAACTCTCATCATATTACACTCAGTTCGCAACACTAACAACTCAGTTGTTTCTTGCATAGTGCCAATCATTCTTCCACTGACCAATATTCATGAAAGTCCGTCCTGCTTTTAACTGCTGGACACTATTTCCTAATAACCGGAGGTGTTTTCGCAAAGAAGATACGACTCATTTAGCGCGAATTCATTCTAAAAGTGACGGTGTTTGCACTGTAGGAAAGTCTAAACCCCTCGTGAAGGCGAAATATTGGCCTGTAAAAGCTTACATTCCTTTGTCTGTTAGCTGGAAATCCTTGAGTTGAACTGTTCAGACTTACGTTGCGTGGAGGCATTGTCTACTGACACTCGGCTGTTGGTAGCTCATTAACAGCTTGTCGCCTCCCGCAAATTTACTTGGTGTTAAGTTGAGAACATCGACGAAACATATGCATTTAGAGTTTACCAACTCAAACCTTTTATTTAACTTCGGGTTATGTGATTAAACTTCTCAATCTTACTTGTACGCCCGTTCATGTCTAGTCCATTGAACTACACGAAACTTGTTCCAGATCTCTGACTTTTCAGATTATATGAGCTGCCACCATCCTACGGTAAAATACATTGCGTTTTATCGAGTACGACTGGGAATGCCAAGTTTTCCAACGGCGTCTTCGCTAATACGAAGTCCTCTTTTCAGAGTTGAAACGTAGGTCTCTTCATTCACAAACATGAATTGTATAGTCAGAAAGTCACACCTTACGGATGATTGCATTGGTTTGTACGCTGTCCTCAGTTGCGATGCATCGCGCGGGGAAGAAACCGTGAACTCTGATGTTTCAAGCCCCTTTGGCTTACATGTGAATCTTGCAAAATCGAATCTCCAGTTATACTAGGAAGATCTCTCTACCACTAGGGGTATAACAACATGCCCACACTTCATTGTGATCAGCTTTGTCTGGGTTTGAACCCCTTAGAATAGATGTCAACAGGGACGTAGAAATGACTCAAGCGTGCTTAGCTGCAATTTGGGAAACTGATTCACACAATTTTATCAAGGTTCACAAAGTAAGACCATTCGCGGCTATTTCCATCAGCAGTGAAATTACGATGTCATGATGCTCGCACACATGGACAGGAACGCGAAGCACAACGCTTGATACTGGTTCATCTCCTTGCCATCACAAAGGTACGGACTGTGATGCAAGTTTACCTGCTCAGTGTGCCAAGGAATTCATATAAAACGCGATCGGATGATCGCATTCAATTGCTCGATCACAACCGCTTTGTGTAAAGGTTGGGTTGCCCAACCATTTTAGACGACCCGGTAACTCCCTCGGATCAGCGTTCAAATTATAACCAGAGTGAAAAAGTTGTTATTTCAGAAAGTTGTGACTCGTGCCGATCTGGAATTCAATACGCCCTTTGCGAGGGGTAGACTTGAAATTCTATTCGGATGAAGATGTAATTAACTAAGGACAACACTCGCTGTATGTGAAACACAACACTGGCTGCTTTCGCTTAACTGGTATGGTCTTGGTAGGTAAAATAAAACGTTGAAAAGTAACGTGGAAATGCAAAAATGGGGGAGGATGATAAGTTTAGACTATTTTTGCCTCAGTTTAGTTTAGTCAAAATGTGTAGCATTCTGCGAAGTGTGTGCTTTATAGTTCTTCGTTTCAAGCGGCGTATGTTGTGACACTCACTAGAAAATTCAAGGCGCCAGGGAGCACTTGCTGCCACTCCCCCATTGAGAAGACATGTTTATCCTCGGTATTTGGTTGGAGGAATCTGTTTGCTTCAGAAGCGGCATTTATTGTGTAATCATGTCCAAATCATTTATTTTTGTGGATAATTTGAAGTTAGCGCCAAAATTTCCACGTTCTGCAGACACTACCGACTTTCATTGCTGCTTCTATCATCATGTCTGAGTGAAGTCTTTTAGTTTCAGCTTTCTACTGACAAGCCGTTCACTCCGTTACCTTACATATCTACAATGACATAAACCCGGTTGTAATTCACCATGGTTTTGTCTTCCGAACGGACACAAAAATATAGCCCTTTTGATGACCGGCCTTTATCCTATCTCCCTACACAAGGGTTTAGTCGGGTCGGGATATCACTGAAGCCAGTTCTTTGCACAACATCTGTTAATTTATCGCGTGTGGATATTTGAGCCGGTAGTGCAAATGACGTTTTTCTTATCGTTCGTTTATTCTGCTATCTTCGAGTGTTTCGGCAACGGTTTGCTCTTCATGAAGTGTCCGTGATTTGAACCTGTTTGAATTCGGTGAGACAGCGTTGGATGAAGCTTACGGAGACTTTGTTGTATAGTTGTTGCATAGCTGTTCGAACCGGTATTGTCGAACAATTTCTGAGGTCAAAATTCCCATCGGCTGACTCCGCCGCGCCCTTCGACGTGGCCTCGTCTGACTACACATTTGCTACCATTATTCCCACAACCCGTGTCTAAAAGTACTGATTCCTCCAGTCCGCCTATCCCAGCAATTGAACCTCACCCACCTGCCACACACCTGTTGTTATCTGTCAGTCTCACCCTCCTTAGCCCCTGTGAATACGGTCCGCCATTAAACTGTCACCATCTACTCGATCTGCTCGAAGTCCGGGTATTTACACATATGAGACCGATCTGATCGCACTCGGTCAGTTCGTCATTGCCTGTCGGTTGTTTGTGCCTGAACCTGTCGTGCCTTTTGGACCCTTGACGGCCTGTTGTGGCCAAACATTGTGTTTTATCCCACGAGCGCAAACGAATTGAGGTTTGTTCTTGTAATTGATTATATTATTTATGCCAATAGTATCACGTTTCCAGCGACTTGGTTTGGTTTTGATATTTGGCGTTGCTGGTCATACGTGCGTCACTCAACATTCATCGGAAGAACATACAGGTATCGTGGCAGCCATTTTTCCACCCACGGTTCACAATTCATGAACCATACTGTGGACGGTAGCTGCGATTTTCTGCCTGATCCCCTGGTAAAAGTCACAATCTAGTCATGGTTCTGGGAGTACGACGATATCTCCATTTTCAGCCCAGCTCATCAGAAAGATTTGTGGAAGTTTCGGCTGCTTCTTCGCGAACGTTGCCTGTGGAGCACAAGTGGTTATCTAAGTGCATTTCAAAGAACTCGCGTGACGTCCCTTACGCAGGCACTGTCCAGGTTCTAACTCGGATGTTCCGAAACCTCGTCCTTTTTCACTGTCAGTCACTAACACCTAAAGCCGTACAAGTCACCTTAACCTGATCTCATTAGTTACGCGGGGGCCATCATTCACGAGTAAGTGCGCTTCTACTTGGTTTCTTTTATTAGGGCGCCTGATCGTCGCCTGCACTTTCACCGTATCAGTGGATGCTGATCGGCGCCCGACTGCTGACAGAGATTCATCTGGAACCTGTGGCGATACTCCGGACTATGGTAGTAGGGTGCTGTCACCTTTCCAATCTCAAGCACGACGTTGATTGAAATCAGAATCCAGATCGGTCTCTTCTCTCGATTTATCCTGTGGCTTCATCCAAGCCACAAGCTATGAAGCAGATCTCTTCAGCTTCGAGTCCTATCGTTCTTTCAACTTGAGTAAATTTCATCTAAGGTGGGCATTCATACAGGTGATATCACGTGAAAAATGTGTGACAGAGCATATTTATCTGACATATGTTGAGTTAGAAAATCTCTGTTGCACAGAAAATCCGTCCAGAACTATATAAGCTAAGATGATATAGTGAGATCGCCTTCGCTTTCCTCATATTCCTGAACATCCTGCGACGTGATGTTGATTTGTTAACATTGTCCTGCTAACCCATGTTACCTGCTGAAGTTAAATTTACTACAAATGAATAATATCAGAGGTGGTATGCCGGCGTAAGTACCACAGCTCCACTGGTTGTTGCATAACGAATCTACACCGGCATCATTGTTGTGGGCTACATTTTCCATCATAACATTGTTTTAGTCGTCACCTTGGGAATGGTATCTAATCACCTAAACACCTGTCTGAATTCTCAAGGCTGATGGTAGCTCCTGTGAACGTTACTTTTCTTCGGCGGCACTGAAGATTCACACATCTTGGCCTTCCTAGAGCCTCAACTTGCACGTGTTAAAATCTGCATGCTTGCACATCGAGTGCACCATTAAATAAGACTTGGTTGCAGATTCCATCTTCTTCTGTGCCAATACACATTAAGAATAGTTCTAATTACCAGAGCAAAACTGCTTTGTCATTAATCAGAGGAACTCTGTACGTGCATACCATGGAGCAAAGAAACTAGCATCACAACGGTTGCATAAATAGTCTGCGTTTGATGGTTAATCCACCACCGGATGCAAATGACTTATTTTGTGGTTGCTGTCAGTCATCGAGCACGACGAATTTTGACCACACATCCAAACGCTGAAACTGAGAGATGTTAATTCACTTACGAATTAAACGTTAAACCAAATCGCAAAGGGGTTATCATCTGCATATTCAAGCCAAGTCAGTAAAATGCTCCATACAGAATCAAATTAGAGGACCCATTAATTCACAATTCTCATGAACCAGACTGTATATCCCGGGTTGTCATGACAAGCTGTGCCACCGAATAAGCAGAACCGCTTGCAGAACTTCTGCCCGCTCTTTGTCAAATGGACGCCTACCAAAGGCCTGGAAATAGTATATAAACAGACTGATCTTTACAGACGAAAACAGAGAGGACCCAGCGGGCTAACTGTCAGTAGCGTTGCTTTCACTAGTATCTGACGAACAGTTTCTAGATAACACTCCGGGCCAAGGTTGAGGCCTCAAAAATGGTTTCCGTAAAGGTTATTATTGCGTCACGAATCTGCTGATCTCTGTTGAATTTGGAACGAAGGCTGCCAAAGCACATGGGTCAGGGTGGAAACGGTTTTAGTCTGCCTACAAATTGTGCGGCTACAGCTAAAATGCACAAATGACCCTGAACCTCTTGGGAAGAATTTCAGGAAAATTCCACCCTGGAGTGTTTCTCATTATGTTCTCATTATGTTATGATGAGTGGTCCGGGGAGTTAATTGATTTCAAGCTGAACATCACCCGTATCTGACAACAACCTTCGCATTCAGATTTACCCAATTCAACTTAACCAAATCCCCAACTACTCATCGGTAATCTAAATTACCGTCTGGCAGGTTCAATAAAATTGAAGATTTTGACCAGTCTAGGAAGTTGTAGTCGTGGGGTTATCGACTGGAATTACCAGGAAAGTTACTTTTTCTCCTCTCGAGGCGATCGATCAACCTGACGACTACTCACCAGCTAGAGTGGTTGAGCGTTCACATATGATAATTTGGTCGCACCTAGTATGAGGTTATTAGTGCAGTGATCAACACGGTTGCCTCGTGGTGGGGTGACTGGCGTTCAAATCCCGGCCGTAGCAAGGATACGCACTAGTGACGAACTCTAATGAGAAAGAAACTCGGGTCTAGTGTTTCTTTTCGAAAGAAGCTGGCTGAAGAGCCTAGCAGAATTATGTTAAATCCTAATGAAATATTGTGACATCAGTAGCTGCCGTTTACCGCAAGTCACCTGTCTACTCGTACATGCAACTGTCTCCCCCTGTCTATCTCCTAACGATCCAGTCATGTTGTTCACACAATCGGTTGGTTGACTTCTTACCCGTGCATCATCGGTGATGTGATTTCATTTTCGTGTTCGAAGAAGCTATGCGTCATTTTCATCCCATGTTCCTATTCTGCGCTTGGCTGACGACGTGTCAGAACTCGCAGTTTAACACGTTTTCTAAATTATAACCATTACAAACACCTTAGAGAATACACAATTCTTACCTGAAAATTACTCCACACTCCGGATCGTCCACTGGAACATCTCCGAATGGAAAAGGATGAGTGCCTAAGGTGTCACTCGCGGATAATGCAGTAGGCAGGTAACACTGCAGGCAGACCTGCTTCACAGCTCAGACTTGTTCACACTGAAGTGTATTGCCCAGCTGTATGACCACGTGTGAGTCGGTTAACAGTTTTACATTATTCCTCAATCGGTATACAGTTGGGGGGCTACCGGCACTACAAACTTCCCGATCATCAGTCCAGCTCACCGGAACAGGCCGTTAAATACGCATATCCGAAGAAATGTTCATCTAGTGTCTCCTGGTGTTCGCTGCCGAAAGGATTGAAGCCAGAAGCGTGGCTGGGGTTACCTTTGATTTAGTTCTGTTCCTCTTTTCTTTGCACCTATAAACTGTTCAGCACAGTTGTTCACCGAACAACACACACAAAAGAATGCACGAACAAATTCTTTCTCCCTCCTGTAACAACTTATGAACCGGCGAATCTGTAATTTGAAGTGCCCAGTGCCAATCTAAAGTGATGTTTGAGGGGAGGAACGGACATCGGCCAATGAAAGTCTTTTTTGTCCCAGGAAGATCTTGGTTATATCCACCAGAATTGAACACAAAATGCTTCTGAACTCACCCAGTTCTCCTATATGGCTGCGCTCGGATAGATCTTGCAAAAACTTTCTGTGTTCTGTTATCATATAGGGGCGCAAGTTTTGAAAGAAAGCAGCATCCTCTACGTCCGTGAAAAAAAACATGAAAACACTTGAATGATATCAGAAAATATCGTCACCAACTGACAGTTTGGACAGGGAACTGCAATAAATTCGTGCATTCTCATTCATCACAAGGTGTACAAGCTGACAGGCGTTCATACTCGCCCCGAGTGAAGCCAAACTGATTTCTGCTGGGGCACCAAATCAAATTTTCTCAACTAATCGTTATAGGGACGAACACAAATTCACCAGTAATCTTTTTGAATGCAATTGACAGAACGACTACTTTGCATCAAAGCAAACGAACGATCTGAGCATTATCAACAAGCGAAAAAATGTGAACGTTTTTAGGTGAAGATTTGTTCACACGTAATATGACCTCAGTGTTGCACTGAGCAAAGTGGTCAATTCATGAGAATGTTAGCCGCAGATCACCTCATAGTTATGAAGAGGACATGCGCCATCATTGGGCCATAGCAAGGCTGAAACCCCGAGTTTAGTGTTTCTTAAATGGCTGGCTGAACGTGCTAGCTGAATGCGAGCGTTGTGATTAAAAGTGAATGAAGTTCGAATATTTTGACTTGCTACCCGACAACTTATCGAGAATCATCGCAATAGTTCGTTGGTAGGACAGCTTTTGGGAAAACATAGATTCACGGGGGAAATTAGTTGGTTCATTTCAGTTACTGGTTGTTTATAGGTACTTAGCTATTGAAGAATAACGGCTAATTAAAACCCATGCAGCTTACTTTTGACTACTTCAGTGAATCGACCAATCAATTCGGAATGGGCACACTAAAGCTTGAAGGATAATCCCTGGCGATGTACTCAGAAAAACCCATCACTGTAGCCGCATGTGAACTGCGTAGGCAGAAGACCTTACACTGTTTAGATATTGATGTTTTTACTGAGCCAATGAGTAGAAGTCTGGATTACACAGTAAGGCAGTGCTTTACAGCATTTAAACCTTTATTAAAACTGCATCTTATAAATGTCAGATTTATCAAATAACCTCCTTTCGTTTGCGGACCTCTGAATCAGAATGTAACCGACAGTGTGGTGGTTGCTACCGTGTCGAGGGGCCATTAAAACTGTTATTGTTCATAGTTTTCTGAAGGCGTCTAGGGTTACGTGTTTGTTTCCATGAAAGAATACCGTTCAAACTCGGTGCCGTGTTATTGGTGTGCAACACATCTACGATGGTGGATATGCATTTTTTTACCGGTGGAAGTGTTGTGTCGCAACTAGATTCTGATACCATACGTTTCGTTTGGTCGAAAGAACCGTTTTCTCAGGTAGTTATAGTTTGATTATCCGTCGACGGGTTCATGGTAGGTTGAGAAATTTTGCATGTAGTTAATCCCGCTAACGAACACTATAGCAATTCACAAATACTTCGACTAGCTGGTTCTCGTCAGCATCACGTAAACCAGAGAATCTAACCCAGAACCTGTAGGTGGTTGATGTGCGAGTAATATAAACATTTGCCGATCCGATTGTTCGGTTGAGGTCATTGTAGAAGTCGAAACGCAACACCTGAAAAAATAACAACGCTCAATAGGCTTCATTTACATTCATGCGAATCACACAACCCCGTGTATTTGATAGATCTATTTGATAGATTTAGCTCACAAATAAATACCAATTTTTGTACGTACCTTGCTTGCTTCTTCTGCACTCGTGACCAGCACTGAACGGGAAACTAAATCAACCTGCTGATTGCGTAGACCGTCACCATGATTTAAGATCTCCGGATTTAAATGGGATTACTACAATAGACTATGTCAGCAACCTAGCAGATCCTTGTCAACACACCATCCATTTTACTGGGGAATAGGTTCATTGTTCCCAGATAATAGTACATCGATAAGTTGTTCCGTATGACATCAATTCAAATGTTAGAAGTGATTGGGCAGTTTGAGTCGGTGCAAGAACCAGTCGGTAAGACCCCTACAAACTGTAGTGATACCAGAACCCACTCAGCCTGAAGACACACTGTTGCGAATTAGTATTATAACTCGATAGCAAGCGGCAGAGTTAACGCACCTCTTAAGAGAACTGTTTGTTTACTTCAGTCACCTCGGCAGTAAGCAACCTCACATCATACCCAAGGAAATTATGAATGGAAAACTAGTGAGCAATCGGCAACTTTTTCGGCAAACAACAGCTGTTTTTGCAAACTAAACAGATGTATTGTGAAAAGTATGTAAGCGTTTGGAAATGATTAACGTTAACTGAAATAAGGTCACAAGTACAATTTTCTTTTAGTCCTGGATAGACATCAGTGAATGAACGTCGAGAGCTGTCAGGATAAGCAATCCGCCTGATATTGTCTGATAGCTCACATTCTATAAGATATTAAAATCTGAACTTTCCCACAAGTTAGCTGTTTGGTATTGGTGCGACAAATGAACAGACAACACAACCTGCTTCCTGGTTTCTTGTCACGAGGAGTTCCATAATTTTGGACATGCTTACGTTGATTTCTAAAAGCCATGGTATCCACGCTCACGACTGAACAGGCTAGTTTCTACTCTGCCCTGGACCACATATCACTGACTAAAATCTAAGGAGGGTTTGCGCAACTCTCAGAATAATCTCTATTTCTGGAGAGGCCTGACTTAAGCTTTCTTGTACCTGGCGAATATTGCCCTTCGTCAAGCTTCTGGTCGAATCAAGTTTCTCGATGTTCCAGTGCTGTGAACGTTTGTTCGGTCCAAGGGAGAATTCACACAGTTGGTTCCCGGTTCAACTACTATTTTACTGGATCGTCTGCCAATGCTTTTCGCTTCGAATGTTTAATTGGCCCAATCCACATGTGACATTCAAAAATATAGGCTTTACAACAACGCAATGAGGGGTAGCGTATGGTGGCAACTTGACTGCATTCCAATGTATATTTGCAGTGAAGTTGATTGAATGTGAACGCCACTTTTATGTGGGCTCAGTTCTTTACTGTTGGTAATGAGGCGATCGAAACATGATAAGGCTGACCATACGAATTAATGAGACCGCACGACCGTTTAACGTTTTCGGTAGTAAAACTAAAATATAAGCGTTGTGTGCTACTCACCAGTGTTATGAGTGGTGTAAAATAAGTCACGAATGAGATGGTGATATGTGGGGCAATCAACATCATGAAGACAAGGGTCATAAGAATGTGGGCAAGGCCAACTGTGTGTACAGCGTAGAGGTATGCTTAGTATGAAATGTATGAAAGTCTTGTAGGTCTTAATATTGATCATAATCTTAGAATACCATTATTGTCAACATGCTTAAGGGTAACGTTTTGATGTAAACCATGGGCAAGATATCTAACAGCTCCTGTGAATATATGGTTTATTAGCTAATTTTTTGATTCTGATTTCCGTTGGATGACGATATTGTTGGCTGGTCTTATAACAATGCAGCCCCAACAATGAATAAGATGGTCTTAAACCCAGTGGATTCAATGAGCCCCTACTGGAGTACTGAATGTAAACTACCCCTCCGTCGAGTGCTGTGTCACCATGGTTACTTTTTATTTCATACGTAGTGATAAACAGTGAATTATACGGAGCTGCATTTTAAAACATTTTTAATTTAGGATAAGAAAGATGGCAAATTTAAATGATCTGAAAAACATGCGTACGTTACAGGGCTGAAGTTAGCTTTCGTTAAAAAAATCTGGCAATATTAACCCGCTAAGAAAGATTCACCTAGGAAGCACGGAAATAAGTTTACTTATCGTCAGTTGCTTCCATTCAAATAGGAACAGACATGACACTTCTCGTCACACATATGCACATGAATTCTCAAGCGACTTTCAAAATTCAGTTTACAGCAAAATCTTTTGAAATAAATTAGATATGGCTCAGTAATGAGGCCACAAATCTAAGAAATGTCATACGCCCTTCATCATTTTTTCAACACTACTATATAACGTCACATCATAGTCCACAAATAGTACGGTAAAACTGATGAAAAGTGTGATGTTTGCCAAGTACCATATGAAAATTATTGGTTATCGATCAGGCTTCCACAAACGTGCAAATTATTTTCGTTCGGGGGTGGAGCCTTCTATCAACTCTCGTTTGGTTAAAGACTCTCATGATAGCACACTCGGCAACGGAAATATCGTATTTCTGTTGTGTTCATTTTTACTTGTTGCGATGTATGTTGGTTCCCAACCCTACGGTGCGGTTCAAACGCTGGGAAGTGTGTCAGCAGCTGGGTGTTGCCAATCGGTGACCATGGTGGTCAAAACACCGGGACGATCAAGCCCGGTGAGTTGAGCTGAAGTACGCGTATACCCCAGTGCCAACGAGTACCATTGTGTTTACAGTGGTGTTCCAGTGTAGTTCGTTAACCCGATCCGGTCGAAAGGCCCTATTGGTTGAAGCTCCGTTGAAGTGGTTTCCACACAAGCGTTGTTGCTATTTGTTCACCCTTGAACAGATCGATGCAGGTCTAGAAGTTACGGTTACATGACTGGTTGTGGACAATGTGATATTTCGGAAGTGTGAGTAACTTTGAACGGTTTGGTTAGTGCATATTTTCAGATTTCGCCTACTCTGCCCGATTACAAACAACTTTTCCCAACTGTATTTGCTGACATGACACGTAACTTCGGAATCTTCGTTCAGGTTATCAAAGTGAAGCTGAATATGAGCCACATTTTAAAACCACAGAATTGTGTTCCCTGCCAAAGATTCTAACAAGATGAATGAGGAGAGCCAATATTGGCATTTCCTGTCGGATGTTAGACGTCCATCCCAACAAGCTCCTCTGTAGTATGTTACTTCGCCCACAGCTAGATTCCCTTCTCAAATGGCCGACCAAGGCCGAGGCGAAGTCGATTTTGAGTGCGATTCTGGTGCACTTAGTCAACTCGGAGCACCAATGCTCACCGGGAATTACTTGCCACCCCATTCACCGCCTGCCCAGTCGTCATTCCAAAAGAACCGAATTTCGTATTCTAGCTTCTGCTGAAGCAATTAGAATTCGGTTGTGCAACCCACGGCTGTACGTCCATAGGAAACTTGTCCAGGCTCTACCGTTGTCATGGCTCTCCGTTGTTCAACTGACACCTCCGGAGGTGAATTTAATCACTGTTTGACGTAATTTTGTGACAAATTGCTATTGATTTTCCTCGCCTGACAACCATGATTATACAAAATTTTGTATAATTGGGTCGATGATGAATAACCGAAAAGTGACTGTTCGCCCAAGCATTTTTAACTTTCGCAGTAACATCAGTTGCACGCTTATTATATTCTATACGCATCATAGCAGAATTGAACAGCAACTATTCAGCACTACGAATGAAAATAAGGTTCAGTCAAGGTTACCCGATGCCTCGCACGTGAACTTCCTTCAGTCCACTCCGAAAATTCTATGCTGCTTTCCGACATACTGGCCTCTACAGTGTGTTCCCAAATCATCTATAATTTCCTTCCTTAACTGGGCCGGTTAACATACTCTGCCTCACCTTGTTTGAGTCCGTTACAACGTCTTCTTTATAGATGAATTTGTTAGTTTAACGAGTTCTTGCCTTCGGTGTAATGCGAAACTATCTAGTGGCTAGTGGTAGTATAGAAATTGGTGGAGTGTCTTTCACTGAAACAGCCTGCATTCCCTCCAAACTCGGTACAGTCATTTACGTAAGTTGAACATCGCTCACAAATGATTGCAGCTTTCTCATTTCTAAAGGGTTTCCAGTGATTCCCCTTCGAAGAGAGACAATATACACGATTATCACTCTTGTTAGAGGTCGTAACTGGTGCACATTCTTACAGTAGCTGGGGTTTGAGCTTGAGACACTTCTTCCTGAGGTAAATACGTCGACCACTGCTCCACTGACCGCAGTTCAGGCGTGACTGGACTATCGTATGCAAATTCTCAGGTACATTATTTTGTGGGCCGTGCTCTAATTGTCTGGTCTCTTTGAGAAAAGGCATAGAAACTGTTTCGCTGACTCCAATAGGGGTTCCCTTTACTAGGACTTTCTTCTCAAATTGAACTAAAGAAATCATCAAACCTACTGATTGGTATTTTGATTACTGGTAAGTAGAGTGAGATTTTGGTTGACATTATATGAGTGACTTAGATTTCGTATTCCGACGACCTTTTCCAACCAGCCGTTATTGTAGGGTAGCAGCATAATTCAAACCTTCTGACGGAAACATTGAACCAAACAAGAATGCCTGCTGAGAAATGAACCCATCAGTTGGGAGGAATCGAGTAGCAATTATAAAAACGACATGCCTGAAAAGTTAAAACGAACAGTAATAACGCACGCTGGATGTGTTCTAACATTATAAAAGAAATTTTCGAGGGCAATCTACATGTCTAATAGGTACCTTTCACCATTTTGCACAATAGGATAGAACCATCACGAACAGATACATGTCACTGAGGCGTTTCAGTAACACAGTTCCCAGGTCGGGTGAATAGGCAACTCGCCGGTGTTAGTCTCCACTGCAAATGATATATTCAAATGCAGATGACCTTTATGAACTCACTTGATATTGGTTCATTTCTCATTCACTCATAACAGTCGTGAGCCTGACCGGAAGGCATTATGGCTCAAGCCCTTGCTCGTGGCAATAGTAACACAGAATGGCCAAGAATAAATAATTTATCAAAAAGAATGAACATAGATAGGATTGGGCTCAGCAGAATCACTATGATGTTGTGGATGTAGGCATGCCGTTAATTGTGGCACGTTAACATCACAGACAACGTTTCCCACCAGCCCTTAGTATAATCACCAGGTCCATAACTATGTAGGTAACACCTACCCATTCTACTCAAAGGAACCGTAAGGAACTTCATGTATCATGGTCACGTCGTTTTTTGGCCATTACACAGTTTTACTCCGCTGTCTTTGGTCTCGGTACAAAGTTCCCGGTGAGGTAAACGCTTAGCTGACATACGAGCCACATATCCATATCACTGCAGACTGCATAACCTAGTAAGTTGCCCAGTCGGTCGTGTTTTCATAGTGTTCTAAAATGTGCGTTGGAGAACGGCCGCGTCGCTCAAATAATCCTTCCATCCAATGTAGGTAAAGTGATGAGGACAGTGATCGTCAAACAGAGCATGCCTGCAGAGGTCTTCGTTACGGATAGGTCACTCTATTGGTCCACAGAGTAAAACATAAGGCACACAAGCAACAAATACGTTTCTTGGAACGACAACCGGACTTAATTTCGCCATCGAAAATGTAAATTGGTAAAAACAACTCGCACCTCTTCTATCCCGGCTGACCTCCCATCAACAATGTAACAGGCCGATAGTGCTACTCAAGTAAGTAGAACTGTCCACTGTCTCAAAAGAGCTATTTGAAAGTGAAAACGTGTGTCTAGAAATGCCCCGGTCCTGAGGCAGCAAACTACAGTTTGTGGGTGTTAAGCGCGCGTTGCTCAGCATTATCAGCATGCAGCCAGCAGAGCGGCTGAACAGGAAAACGTCATCCGTATACTGTATGCTGGTCAACTCATTGCTCGGAGGAAACTCAACACAAAGTTCACTGGATTCCCCACGGCGAAGTTGGTTAGGGAGAAGGAAATCGGGAAATCATGGTAAACATTGTTAGAAATTATGAACACCGAATCAGCGCTTAGTACATTCTCGCTCTGTTTTTAGAGTGAGTACACAGTGATCACATTACATTCTCGTATTTCCGTGTAAATTCTTTGTGAAGGAAACCGTTTCAGAGAATTTTATCATCAGTTTACCTTCAGATCTAAAAGAACCAAGACCGTTGTCTGCCTACAATAGTGCCGATTCTCCAAGATCCATGGCATGATAAAACTGCGATCAACGCACCGGACCGGGATCTTTTCTGTTCATCACGTACCTGGCAATTTCTGAGCCCAATGAGCCGACGACATGTATGGTAACAGACAGTAGACTGATAACTCTGTGGTTGTCACGCAGTCTTCAGGTCCCCTTTATGAAAACGGGAATGACTGTTGACATGCACCAGTCACGTGGAACCTCCTCAGTTTCCCACACCGTCTGAGTGAGTTTTGTCAGTTATGTCATCAACCTCCCATCATCGTCCTTGAAAAAATAGGGGAAGATGACATCTGACTCAGCAGCCTTGCTAGGTTTTAAGAAATTAGGCTTCAGGGTCACTTCTGTTTCAGACACAGGGCCGTTTGGAACGCAAAAACTGTTCGTTCGAGTCCCGCCGTCTACATGCTCTGGTTGAGGATAGCTGAAGTGTACCCCAAGGTGTCCTTCACACCTGTCAAGTGGTCGCGACTGGCTGGTGATAGCTTAAAGATTTTTCTCACACACGGTTTCCTTTACACCGACTCGGCGACCGGTATAATTACAGAGTTGTAAATAAGGCTTTCTACTATCCTCAAAATGGAAAGGCTTGCCCCAGTTCATTGGACTATTCGGTCAGTTTGTGTTAATTTCTCGACGGTCGTCATTATATTCGAAGACAGATGAAATTGAGTGACGCTTTTTTATCCATCTATCAGAAATGCAATTCTGTCGCTTCTTTGGAACATACGTCTTCACAACCATTTTTCGTAGTTGTTGCTATTTGTTCCCAGTGTTGGGTTCGTTCACCTGGCTGGAACTAGTTAATCCGTCCACCAATGCTTCCTGGTCAGCGTTATTTACACTCTCCTCGCTCAAATCCCCATTAATGACCTGAAATTTACGAATTTGAGGGAACGTTTAGTCCGGTCACGCTGCAGCAGCTGGGTCACTTTGGGACTTCACCATGAACAGTTTGACGGCGACTGAATGAAAACTACCCAAGGCGTACTCGCCCTAACCAAATACTTCTGCTGGAGGTTGGTAATGAAATGCCAGGTGAAATTATGACAGCCATGGCTGTGAGGCAATAGAACGAGAGCTCTTCCCCGAATTCGGTAACCCTGAAATCCTTATAGAAAACTTGGGGCAGTGTGCTCATCATTTTTAAACACCTCCAGCTAGTATTCTAAGGTGTGACAAGAATGACTGGACAGGTAATTGACGCATGCGGTTAAAACAGATACACTTCAGATCAGTGCTCATTTTTCTAATAAACTTAGCAGGGATTTCAATCTTTGACGTTTCCCTTCATGTAGGTGGAGGTAACTTTTGGTTCTTTGTATATGTTAGGTCGAATTTGCAATAATTTACCTTTCCATAATTCGAAAATCTGTCAAAACAGCCTACTTTCTAAATTGTTTATCGAACAAACACCAATACCACGTATTTTCGAAAAAGTCATCTACATTTCAATGACTCTATCACGATGACAGAGAACATCGGAATTGACATTCTCTGGATTCAGCCCAGAAAAATTTGGTGACATGAATATGGAAGCGAGGAATGGTAAACCTCGCCCAAATAAGCAAGCTGGGAGGGTAATTTGGTGTATCTGCGTCATCCGACAGAACATATTAAGAGCATTCTAAAAATGCTTTTACGTCTTTGTGTCGCTGCCTGCCAAACTGATCGAAACATCGAACCTGTCCGTCTGACGGTACATGTGTAAAATACACGAGTGTGCCATTTGTCCATGATTGTGCTTCCGATAAGCACAGCCTCGCTAACTGGGGATGCAAACAGATGTGCTCTACGCCACTTCACGTCCTGGCTTGATTATTCGAATCTCTCATCATAACTGTCAGGCACCGTTGAATCCGCGCTAAGTGATCGTACATATCTGACTACCAATTTTCATGTTCGAGTGGAAACTAGCCTATCTTGATGATGTGGTGCGAACGCTTGGTTGGATGTCCAGCAACCAAAGCAAGTGAGTTGGATGAAATTTTCCCACTTACACACGAAATTAAAAAAACCGCTTGACAACACACGAGCCTTCTAACGATAGAAATGTCTCCCAGTTTTACAGGGACCATTGCACGTTGTTTCACCAAGGTTCGTTATCAGCACTTGAATTGACCTGCTAACCAACCCTCATGACTTGGTCAATTACGTCATTGTTATGAATGAAAAAGACTATCAATGAAATCAAGTAGGGAGGCATATCACGCCATCTCGCAACCAAGTAACCTCAGATGTCCTGGTTGGGTGCTCAGCACCTACAGTTCTTAAATGACGTCCGGTCTGCTTGATCCTAGCTTATACGGCCTTTTCATATCTACAATACTTCTATGCCCTGTCTTTGGCGACTCTAACACGCGTTCATTCCGAATGCTTCCAAGAAATACTTCAGCTTAGTCAAGACCGATAACTGGTTTTTTGGTCATGGATACTAGTATCCAATTTGCCTATTTGCACAACCTAACTCCAAGCATATGAACGGTGGAGAGTATGGTTGGTAGTCCAGCGATACCACGACTCCGCGAAAGCCATTAAATATGGGTACACACTTCTGTGATCTGAGCCTGCCGAAGTTCTCACGGCAGTGATTCTGTATAAAAGGCCGACAACAGTAGCTGTTTGAGCCTAATGTTCCATTACCAAGTAAATCATGTTCGTCTTGAGTGCTGAAATCTTACATTTTTAAGAAACCTGTCTGACACCACGTTCGTTAATTAAACTGGACGTGATACTCATGATAGAAGGCGTTATGAAGATAATCTATTGCCATTCTCAGCAAGGCAATTGATTGAAAATCTTTCAGGTCATGGTTGATGTATTCAATGTTAGCATGTACTAGTTCGAGCTACACTAGTAAGACACGAGTGCTACGTAGTTTTGACGATTTTGATTACTTGAAATCACAGATTTACCTTCGTGATGTTTGATCTGGAAAAAGGTATCAAGCGCTCGTAACGTGATTGACTGGGTCGTGCCTCCACCGATACAAGCGAACTTTGTTCCACGTATGCCGTGTGCCAGGCTTTGCAACAAAGAAGTTTGCATATTATTGCCAAGATCACAGGGGTTTTCTCGCTCTGATGTCACCCCTTCGTACAGTATGCCGTCCTTGAATTTTCCTGCTGTCCACCTGTGAAATTCAATAAATGAATGTGGATTAAAAAAGCAAGACTGTGCTTCAGATGATCTTTCTCAGAACGAGGTGCTACACGTGAGCTTCACTCTAGTAAGGCCTTGGCATTAGTACACATTATTGTCTCGGCCTGGAGTCAGGTCGTGGCCCACGTGCTTAGAGCGACAGCGCCAGTCATTGCCCAGTTGACCTGACACTCAAAATGAGATCACAGCTCAGCATTTATTAACAGCTACTTGTGAGAAATACTTCCGTTTCTCCTATTTTCTAGAAAACAGTAATGGTGGCTGATCTGCCTATCATAATCGATAACCCCGCGAACAGGAAATTACAGTTCATTTGAAAACCAACACCTTTTGTTAGGTTTCCTCATTACAACTGAGGAGTAATCGAACTGTTTAGTTATAAGAAGCTGAACGCTGATCACATTCCAATGATGCAGTAATAAGTGGAATCACGTGTACATGAACCAGACGTCAACTCCTCTCAGAGACAGGGATATATGCCGTCAACGAACACCGGCAAAAGAGAAACTCACCCCTAATACGTCCTTCTGAGAAAGACCGACAGGTACAGTCCATGTGAATGTTAGCGTCACGAACATAAATTAGTGTTATTCAACTATCATCAAAATTTTTGTCAATAAACACCAGTAACAACAATTCAGTACGGTGATATTTTATGCCACTTGGGTCAGCCGCGAAAGATAGTCATTATTCACAACTCAGTCAAACCATTATAAAAATTAAACGTCGCCAGTTTCGTATTTTGCAGTTCCCATTACCAAATGGCATTCTACCCCATGGATGTGCTGAATACTGTCAGACTACCCGGACCTCGGGAAAAGCAGTCGCTGTAGCTGAGATGGCAGTCATCAGACTTGCTGCTGATGATCGATGACGTTCTCACTAGGGTGGGATCATTTTGACTTTTATTGTTGTAGACGATAACTTCCAGCTCAATGACTGCAGAACTCCTGTCTAGGTTGACAACCGTCAGACATGTGTAAACAACCAATACCAAACGTATCACGGAAGGCTTCCAGCTTAGGTTTTAGGATGTTCGTTGGGCTTGATATGTAGGTTACAAATGTTTCGTTACCAAATTGAATGATATCCTCAGTATGTGAGCGTTTGGGTGTATATGACTAGGGGCTTGCGACTCGGTCGAGGTAAGTGTGCTACATTTGTTAGTGTTTATGGTCCAACTATGTGTCACACTGATGATACAAAGGACCAGTTCTATGATCAGCTGTCCGCCACAATCCGGTCTGCGCCAGTGAATGACCGACTGTTTGTTTTGGGTGACTTGAACGCTAGAGTTGG
>QNGE01003403.1:0-34192 GCA_008508345.1 Paragonimus westermani | reverse complement strand
GATGATGATGATGATGATGATGATGATGACGATGGCTATTCAGCAAGGTTATCAGTCATCACTTTGGCCGAGTTCATTTAGGCCTACTGTAATTGTTTAGTTGCAAGACGTTGAGTTACTGAAGTACGTGGTGTTTTTCTGATTGAAGGTTATTGATTTATTATGCTCTGTGAATATTCAGCCTCACCTGATGACCAGTCCAAAGTTTTCCCTCTCGACTTACAACCCAGTCACTCATCAGCTTGACGTCCAACCCATAATAGTGAATTTCTGTATTTTCCCGATTGATATGGTAACCCCACTATCGGTGAACAGCTGCAAATGTACTATATAAGTGGCGTTAATATTTGTAGTCTTCTGCATATTAGTGTTTTGCATCATTGATCGTTCTTCTTCGCTGGCTGTAAATGGATTGTAGTTCTGATAGTACCGGTGTAGTCTTATCAACTTTCAGGGCTATATCCCGCTGCTCAGTAATCCCCTGAACGACCTTCTCATCCACTGAACACCTCACACTTCGGTTTACTCGCACCAATTTCATTTATTGTTGATGTAGTGGCTAACTTGTCTCTAGCACGCCGTTCACCCCATATATCGGCCTTGTTTTTGGTCCAACTCCCACATTACTTTGAGCTATGCTGCTTAAACATCCGAGTGTTTATTGAATACTGCCGTTTATCTGGCCTGTTAGTTCCATACAGGTGACCTATTCATTAGGAATCCCAATTGGTGTTTGGTAATTTTACTAATCACATCATCACTCCATCTAGTGTTCAAATGCTCCATTATTGCAACCAAAGTAATCATCATTTGATACATGAGCAGGTTGAGCTCATTGCTGATGTTGTGTACAATCGGTGATGTGGTATGATCCTCCTACCATGCCTTATCACTCGCCTCCACGAACTCAGAATCTCTTTTCAGGATCTCTGAGCTTTGTGTGCATCGTCCTCCTGAAATGTACCTGTTCACCTCGCACACCTACCTGCAATTGCTGTCTAAAATAAGGTTCTGGTGTTAGCAATGTGGAATTCGAAATACGGTAGGTCATATTCCTCTTAGGTATGTGACGTAGCGTTAAAAACTGAAACCACAAAAATGTTAGTTGTGGTATACACTAAACAAGCATGGTCCTCTCGAATGGATATCAAATCATGCTTCAAACAATTTGAAATGCGAGCTCCTTGTCACATTCACCACTATCTTCTGTTTCCATCATTAACATACTTGCAACTTCTGTGCCCATCATGACCGGTTGATAGTCGAATGGCCTGAGCAAACGTATGTCAGTAATCTGTTCTATCACTCGGACACAGTAATCTGATTGCAAAGTTGGGTGCAACACTTTGACCAGAAGAAGACCCAGCGAACATGCATTCAGCTGACGCAGTTGCCAGCTGGCGTTTAGACAACCTTCCGATTCATACACCACTTGGCCACTCGAACCACGTTGGCCTAACTCTGCACTGTTTGCTAAAAGAGAGTACACCCTGGTGTATCCATGTCTATGTCATGAGCGGTTGCATCAACAAATTGGCTGAACTCGTGCCGAGAAGGCTATCTGGCCATTAGTGTTCCGATATCAATGGGATTAAGCTAGGATGAGAATGGGCCCAAAAATGTACTGCTACCTGAATACATCTGCGGCTGAAAAGGTTGAACGGATGACTCGGTTGCTACAGGGACAAATATTTTCCCTTTGTGAGTTTCGCTGCCGTCAAACCGTGTTTTCACGACGTTGTTTGGTGATCAGTTGGTTAACCAGTCTGTTTATCCATCTAATGTGGCAGCTACTGTTTGGCTCTAACGTGAGTGTGCGTCCGTGTGTGTGCATTAGGTGGCGAAGAGGCGGCGAGTACGTTAGGCTCAGGTCAGGTAGGTCACATCAGTATATCCATTTTACTTCATTTAATGACTGCATCGGCCAACATCCTGGTCATTGACAATTAGTCCGCTCTTCTTTTCAGAAACTTGAGTGTCTGTGGTCTCCTACCCATTCTTTTCTCCGGCTTTGTTGATGTAATGTATGATGAATGGTCTGCCTGGCTTTTCATAGTTCAGTGAGAAATTTGCTTTTCATCTCTATCTTCTTTAGGTTGCACTAACCTGCACTCCTATACTGCAACGCTTCTTGTATTACACTTTACAAATCTTTCTTCTTAGTGTAGATCTCGTCATTGCAGCCTCTCTCTGTTTAGTTTCCTAGAGATATAAGAGTTTCCTTTCCTTATTGGCCATTCAACTGGCTAACCAGCATTGGCCGGCTGGACACAAAGGCCCCACTGGCACACCTCCCAGTCTTATTCCTTCGGGTTTACTCTCGATATGTGGTGTGTTGGTGGAACTGCAATTGGTGCAGCGCAAACCAATTGCAGTGATGGCTAAGCGCAGGCGTCCTTTGGCTTCGGTCACTGTGACAGGCTAATCCGAATCGGATCCCGCATTCGTATATGACTGGGCGCGAAGTTTGATATGTGATCCATAGCTTAGACAATGGTAGATAACGTTATCTGAATGCGAACGCTGCGATCAAATGTGGATGATGTTCGACTTGAAAATAAACCAAATCCCCGACTACTCATCAGTAATCTAAAATATCGCCTTGCAGGTTTCATGAGGTCGGTGATCTCGACCTGTCTCAGAAGTCCTAATTGTAGAAGACTTTGCATATAAAAACTGGTGCTGATTTGAACCTCACCCGAAGCGTAGTTTCGCATACCGTTCTCCTTGGAATCCTGAGTTGATCATATGACTATCGCAATGCAGTCTGCCGTGACTTATTCAATCCCCCATAAAACAACTCAAATTAATGTGAGACTGAAGCAGTCTTATCCATGGAGCACAAACTCAGACTGTCATATTTAGTTGTAACTTATAACGTTTCGAAATGGTCTGATAATAAGTAGGATGTGTACCCAAAGTCGTCACCGTTAATAATGAATACAATAGTACGATTATGGGAAAACTTGTTCACTACCCCCTTCTCCACAGTTCCAAAGCTACAACACTTCCAAAGTTTGTTAATGTAGTTACTTTATCATGTTCATTGTCGAAAACTGTGGAAATATTTTGGATTTACTGAAATGTCTTTCAATCATGTAAATAAATATATTCAAATAGTGTACAACCGGATGATAACCCTCTTTTTGTAGGCAGGTGAAATATAAGGGGATCAAAACCTGTAATTTAGCTCCGGTTAATCTTTACAGCATATCAGCGACAAAATGATGTATGCCAGACTTTTTCAACGAAATGCCAGTGTGCGTAAAGACTGGTCAACAAAGCTTAGAATATACGAAAGCAGTTCAAGTGTATGGCTGTAAACAAGCCAAAGTGATTTCATTCAAAGGCTTTACAGAGAGTAGTTAACGTCTTTTCAGGAATTCTGATAATTCGTCCAAGATTTTTTCATATAATATCTCCTTGAAATAATGAATGTTACTCTACCTTCTGTGCATTAGTGGAGTAATTGCGACCGATCTCCCGAGTTAACAAAAATGGGTTTATGCTAGTAATCTATTCCCATGGTTTAATTGTTGTTGAACGCAGTGACGGCCAACACCATCGATCAGACGCCCAACTGGGACAAAGTTTAACGTACGAAAATGAAGTCTCTCAAACATTCTCTGTTGTGACCAACAGTTGTGACCAATTTTCAACTAAATACCATGCAGCAATCGCCGCCTCTTACGAACCGACCAAAAATGTCTCCGTTGGAAGGACAATCCTGACAACACGTAATTTATCCATGCAAAAATGGTTTTTGGATGATGGTGTGTATAGTCCAACTTTCTCATCGAATGCCGTCTAGTTGGTACGTCTTATTGAAACACAAACGAATCACAACAGAGTCAGCATCTACAAGCTTAAGCATTCACCTTTTCCTATGGAAGGATGTGAGGTCGGAGTTCCCTGTGTACTCACACCTGATGAATGATAACCACTACGAAACTGTTCGCGTGCTGTCGGTAAATCTTGACCATTAGACATATAACATTAATCCTACCATATATTGTAGAAATTATCACGCCATCTAGGAGCTTGAGGCAGACTGGGTTTCTGCACAATTCCAGTTGGTGCATTTGACATCGGCATTGGTTTACGAAACTCGAAATAAACGGTCTTCATATGACTAGTTGTACACCTCTTTTCTTGAACGCTGTTAGGTTGATGCAGATTTTTCGACGCTGTTTCTAAAGGTTAGTCCGTTGTTGTTGGGAAATAAATAAGCTTTCGAAAGACAGAAGAAATGGTGGGTTCGTCGGTTCGTCTCCAAACATCTTGCGCCGCCTACCCAAAAATAATCGTGGAGTTGTCAGACGGGAACCATATTGTGTGTATGAGGTTGCATTCCAGACTTCGAGAGTATGTTTGCAATGATAAGTTCCGTGGACGTTCAAGAAGGAGTCATGCCAAATTGGGGCCAGAATTTACGCCCGTAATTGCATTTGAAGAACCGTCCTTCTGGGACCGTCAGTTCCTATGACAGCCTCACCAGACTGGGAGAACCGACTACTCTATGGTACCCTTAAAAGAGACTATTGTGCGCAGGTTATTGACCTGAAGGTGCGTCACGTTGCACTTATTCCGGAGGGATTCTGAGAAACAGAATTTTCAAGTATCATATGTTGATGGAGCCTAACACAACATGAACGTGCGGTTCACATTAAACTAGCCGAAGCAGGCCCAATGTCATTGTCACATGACAATGTCAGACCAGTACATCAACTGGTTTGGCAAGCCCGGCGTTCACGAAACACACTTGAGTTAGATGAACTTCGGTGAAAAATCATCAATTTACCCAGACTATCTGAACAATAAGGCTTATACGGTTTAGTTAAATTCTGAAGACGATCTTAAATATACTCACTCAATCTAACACTCCACAGACCATTTACAAATGTTTCTTGAATAGGTCAATTGCTGATAGTTGAACAGCACTCCGAGTTAACCTCAACTGTCACGTTCTGACAGAATTTACTCTCTGTACAACCTCACCAAGATACACCCTCAACCGAGAATCCGCTTTTTGACTGCAGCTTAGCGGTTGAGCTTATCTCTGTCCAGGTCTGGAATCGGAATCGGACACACGTACCTGTCCGATGGGAGTAAATGTTTCCCTCTACTCCGAACACCTCATGCCCAACACGACCAGACCACCATGACTAGACTGTCGACCACAATCATGCACCAGTGAAACCCAGTTATACGATTCAAGTGATTACAAGTAGACAACAGGGTTATTGGCATGGAATATCAACTCAAACTACACTCCTTCTTACCCAGAAAGAATTGGTCTCAGTTCGACATAGAACTCTTGCGGACTCATGCTATCTGAAAGAGTGCGAAGATGCAGTGTAAGTTGAAAGTGTTTTCATTGCAAATTATTTTAAACACTTGATATGTTTAGACTAGCGTCAGTGATAGGGATTATCAAACAAATCGAGATCGCAACTTCTCATCAAATACATGACTAGAACTGCATACGAAACAGTCTTGGTGCTCCGAAGCCCTACAACATCCGATTGGTTTTGACGTACTGAGTTCAGTTTGGGTCGGGCATCATTCATCTTTTCTGTCACACTAGAGAGGATGTTGGCAGAAACTACGTTTTTATAGGCCGAGCAATGCTCGTTTGTTTTTATGAATGCTGGTGGTTCCAACTCAATTCCTGCAATATATATACACAGTGAGTCGGACCAAAAATTAGCAGAGCAAATTGGTTGTTTAAGAAGGTGAGCATATTGAAACAGTTACGTTTTACGCTCTTAACAGTAAGACACACTGATTAATCTGAAACATGAGCATCTTTCATCACTAGACCTATGACACGCGAAGGGTACTTGTCAGGGTTTTGAATGTTTACAACTGGATGTCAAATCAATTATAAACAGCTGTTTTGCCGTTGTTTCAGTGTTCCATGGTCTGTGAGGCGAAACGGGTAGTATTTATCGATCACAGACTATCGATCAGCAGCGTTTGCCCTCGGAGCCTCTAGGGCAGTGACTTGTCCTCCTTAAACCACGGTACATGAATGTAACTATTTGAGCAATTGAGGGAAGATGGCCGGGTTCAATCAGTCTTAGAAACAACAAAGTTCATTTGAGTCAGATTTAAATGGGTTTGAATCCACAGGGATTGTGTTGAAAATGACTGCCTTATAGGCGTGTCCAAATGATTTCAGATTGGCGTTGATGCACTTTTTACAGAGTTTGGCTTCGATTGGTACTGATGTTGTTCAGCCTTTCCCATGCAAACAATCGTTTTGATCACGGTGTTTGACCTAAACCGGGTCACTTTTGACGACGAATATTATTGGGTCAGGCGTCGTTTATTCTCCTCCTAGCGGTCTGCAGTTGCAGTGAATAGCAAACCCTCGTACACCAGTTTATGGTTGTTGATATGGACAATCAGTTGACTGGATGTTTATTCAGAGTCACCCGTAGAAGTACATCATACAGACTGGAAAACCAAGGCACCAATCTATCACAGTACTTCGAAACACTAAAATACGAACATTCCACTATAGGAAGATGTAGCAGACTGACCTAAGGCCACTGACCATGTATACTTAATTGAGAGCCAGCAAAAGACAGTTAACAACACAAGAAACAAGAAACACTTGCCTAGGTTAGTTTAAATGAGCTTCTTTAATACAGCCCAGTTTTGTATACGAACTGCACCAGCAACCCTGGGCATGAAGCCAGCCAGCTGCTAACCAGGTGGGTTACGTCCGATAAAGCGTTGTTAGCTAGCCTTTAAGGAATATATATTCAGTCGAAGTTGTAGTCTTACAGTCGACACATGAAACAACAATTATCAGCCGAACACGAAAATCACTAAAGGAGCGGATAAAGTTAAAAACTGGATTGCCAACCTGTTCATCAAGAAATTTTGCTTATTTGAGCGCAAATGTTCAGAGATTAGGAATGTTGAGTTGCCGGCAAACTTTTGTTCATAATTGAGATGGTTTGCTTCCGCCTTTTACATCATTTACCACAGAAAAGTGGAGTCGAATCATGATGGCAGGTTCACATCGGAGCACCACATTTCATCGAGTATATAAAAACTTGGAACATGAAGAACTGTTACAAATATCTGCATCGAACATCAACAACCCAGATTTTTTCAGTACAAATCAAGCATTTTATTTTCAATCATACTAGGCCTACGTCAGTACAAAACCACTTAACACGTGTTACAACCGCAAAGGCCGGAAGTCAATTTCTCTATCTAAATATACGTTCTGCGTTAGCCTCAACCACAGTTTAGAGTCATCAAGGAAAATTTGACAAAAATTCGGTGGAAACCAGTAAACTTTGCATTTCAAACTAAAATATGCGAGTGAGTCCACCCGTATAGCATGAATCGCCGACTGGATGGCGATTGTGTGCTCACTGGAAAGTTGGTTTGAGACAAGTCACTGTGAATCGCTGCATCGCAAAAAGCTTTCGTTTTTCAAGTTTACAATGTAACCTCCGTGGATGAAGAAATGTCTAAGCGTAGAATATTCTAGACTTATCACTGACAGCATATAACATGGATAACATCAATTGTTCTATACTCCCAATGCTCCTTGAAAATATCTAACGCCTTCAGTCTATTTTTATTGTGGGTAAGTATGTGTCAAGTATCAATGAGCAACCGATAGTATGATAAAACGACGTTTAAATGTGTTCACAGATTACATGAAGATTTAAAATATAGAGAACAAATTAATTTTCGTGTGCTGCTTTCAAGCTCACTGATGTACAAGAAATCTGAATTTTAGTGTCATAGGAGGACTCCATGGCTTCTGATATAGATTTACATCTGGATTAGGAGCCTAAGTAAGATAGGGCCGAAACCTTTGTTTCAGCAACCGTACACTTTGATAACCCAAGTATATTGACAACAGACACTGTTCAGAAGGATTAGTGTTTTACGACCAAGCCACAGAAAGGCGACGAATATAGCTTCACCGCAGGCATTGTGTGCCAACTCTCTAGGTAGACGTGAATTAACATTATATTTGAGACCAGAAGATCATCTCTTGCCAACAGTTTACTGTGATTCAGTTAGCCAAAAATTATATTACGGACCAAACTGAATTACCACTTTGTGGCTATCAATGAACAAAATTGCAACCCGTCTATTTCAACTGACCGTAAAGCATTCTAAGACCCTGAGTCATCGTGGGTATAACTTCAGCAATCTTTCGCAAACAGAGAACAATGCGATCCACGTCCAATGGGTCCTGTGCATCAACCGCATCTATCATCAGCTACAAAACGAAGCGATCAAAAGAATTTTGAATTATGACATAACTTATGATATTATGATGAATGCACAGCGATGAGGCTTAATTTGCAAACAATTTAAGTGAGGGTAAACAGCTGTTTTTGTTGCCCTCATCTACTGAAGTTTATCGTAAATACTGTTTAACAACTCAGATGTAACACTCCTGGTACACGAGACGGGAAAGATGTCTGTCAACGTGCTCATGTCTCGATACTAATTCGGAACTAATTTGCGCCGGAACATTAACAGATGTAGTGAGAAAATGAGTGAAGGATATTAGAATAAAACTTTGGAAACTAATGATATACAGCCATCTCCTCTGGACAACGCAACACTGTGAAGCAGCATCCTGTAAACATTGTAAAGGTGATGATGTCAGGGAGTGGATTGTACGTAGTGGTTAGGAAATTCCTGATGCGACTTGTCTTTAAGGTGTGCGGCAGCATTTGCTCCTTTCTGTGGAATTCTACCACCTTTGTCTTTGAGTACCGTGAGGATTCGCAAATGACGATAAATTACAAGACCAAAATGGACGGTGCGATTTTTACCGAGACGATCACATAAGCCAGGTAGACCAGTATTTTGTGTTCGGCAACCTCGCAGGCTGTAGGTTGAATTTTGGGGTAATACGAAATTCCTATTGTACTCCAGTGCATTTAAGCAGTGGGCTTCAGGTAGGAGATCTAAGCGTTATTCTTCCTGGATTTTGGCGTATTAGCACCGCTTCAGACCAACACAGACATTAAGAATACCATATAAAGCAGGAGCGGGGTCATATCTGCCGCTGAACCACACGGGCCGGGTTACCCTATCCGCACCTAGCAAGTTGGACGAGTGAAAACTCACTATTAATAACCCTTACTCTTTCTATCACTCGGTCGTCACTAGTATAACCACCAGCCACACAAAATTTTACTTGAGACACGTCCATGGACTTAGGGGCAGTGTCTGCCGAAACATGGCAGGTGATCAGTTACACCCGATAGTACACATGCCGATTCGGCTAGATAATAACGTATTTAAGCCATCGTAGACTCAATGTCTTGATACCGATTGACACGAGGTCTGCATGAAGTATCAGGAGGAATTCTAACATCTTCTACTCAACGAGTTATCGATTACAAGATATTGGATAATATGGTGTCTGTTTTGCGGTTAACGATCACAACAAATAATTTGTGGTAGATGAACCACAACGTGTTGACCCTCGATTAATGTCTGTGTGCTTCCGATTCGAGTGTGATAAGCCTGCTATTTTTCATGATTTCCATGGTCCAATCAGGTCTCTCACTGAGTATACAACAAACAAGTACTATGATCATATATTTGCAGTATGCTCGACGCTGTTGAGTGGCTGACTGTTTCTACTGAGGGTTTTCAACGTGCGGGCTGAACACGAAAAGACAAAATGGTCGGTGTTCACTCTGGCTTTTGGCCGTCAAGGTAACTGACAAAATGGGATAGACACGTGCACGCCGATTTCCTGATAAACGTTTACAACCCAAAGGTATGACTATGCTGACGTTACTGATCACCATCTCGCACCCCAATAATGCACTACCCAGACGAGCCCACACAAATGTGTTGTATTGAGTCTGGTAATGAAACGGTAAAAACAAGCTTGTTTACTGCGCTTTTTTTCTCACGACTAAATCGGAAGTACTCATGGTACTTGTAAAGAATTTTTGTGTTCCATTTTGTAAAAGTTATGCATCTGTTATCGCAAATACCCGATTTCTGCAAAATGTGGGCCATATAATGAACTAGACTAACTCATGGAGGGATAATCACCATTCTTCTGATCAGACGATCGTATGACTGCTCAAAGTTTGCAAAGTGTTCATCTTGTAAGTGAAGCAAGCGACCAACGCAGCAATGACTGCAATCTGGTCTGGTCACAGTTATTCATCTGTCCATGGTTGTCAGCTTATTTACTATAAAGCAGCATGACAGTGATCAAGGCTGAGTGTTGAGTGATCAAGTCTCAACGTGTAAACGTTTTGTTTCTACGGTCTGTCGACACAATACTCCTGACGGTATATGTAACATCAAAGAGCAGACCACGAGAGCAGTTAATGGAAGAATTGATTGTGCCTGTCAGAACCGTCCGGAGTGATTTGACAACACTAGAAATTCCGTTGTTAACGTTAGGAGATTTTTACCCAACACAACACAACTGGAAGATGTCAAGGGTATATTGGACAAGCATCTTACCAGTCTACTGAATCAACCCACTAACTATGACCGGATGGCCGCAGATAAACCGTAACATCTTGGCAACTGTTGTGCCCCGGGGATTTCAGAAATGTAGCGGGCTGCTGGATAATTCATTAACGGAAGGACTGAGAGTGAACCTACATCATCCCGGGTGGGTTGCAGTACGAGTGACATAACGCTGGCTGTACATCACATACAAGAAAAGTATCTTGAGCGTGACCAGTCACCGCGCGCTCGTTTTCTGGAAGTTATCAAGGTGCATGACTCTGTCAGCCGTGTGACACTGTGGACGGTAGCGAGTGGGTTTTGGTGTCAAACTTGTCCCTCGAATGTCATTAAAATGTTGCTTGCGGGTAAGGCAATGGTAACGTACTCGTGTGAATCGATCTCTGATTATTTTCACACTACCAATGGTGTGAATCAAGGTTGAGTCGTAGCTCCAGTACTCTTTGGTTGATATTTGGGGCACCATCTACGGTCATTGTTTACAATTCAGGTGATGACATCCAACTAAATTACCATACAACTAGTCGACAGCTAGAAGTTTCCTTGCTTCAGGCATGTAGTGTAACTTGACCATCTGCAAGCTGCTTTTGCAGATTATAGTGCCCCATTAGTGCACAGTTAAGAAGAACTATGAATGTTGACGGCTTTCGTGATGATCGCAGCAAAGTTTGGACTGAATATCAACATAGTGAGATACTTCCCTACTCCAAGCGGCGATGGTAAAATCAGTGTCACTGGGGAGGTTATGAATAGCTGCTCAGGCATATGGTATCTATCGACAGATCTGCCCACGGATTGCTAGTCCTTACCTCATGTGGCCAAAGCTGGGGTTGCTCACGGACGTCTTTGAAAAGGCTCCTGGAAGAGCAGTCGGCGAAAGCTGGTGACCAAACTGTTGGCCTGAACTGTTCATACTGTTGTAAGACAGTGAAACGTAGACACTGTATCAAGGAAATTTTTGGTATATGAATCGTTTTCACCTTTGCAGTCAGTGGTGGTTTCTAAGCACTCAAGTGCCGGGAATGACTCTAATCTCCAAGCTACTTCACCCAGCAGAGATGGGCCAGACTGTACACAAGTTGCTACTTGATCAACCTTATTGGCCAAGATACGTCCGTCGAATAAATCGGCTCGTTTGCAGACACTGAAAAACAGACAGGCAAATCCCTGGCTGTAAAATACTGTGCCGTCAGAACATCATTTGAGTCCTCTATGTGGTATCACAGATCTGCGATAACGATAGGAGGTATATGTGAACGATACCATCTAATGGCGTGCAACCTGGGCAGGCGCCCAACAGTTTTGAGTGAAGGCTCCGCAGCTATCAATGAGAGGGTCATGAAAAAAATCATAGGATTCAGGTTATGGAGACAGTTCCAAGCGTCGATGCGACATATGGGACCATAAAGCCACTAGTTTTAGTACGAAGAGATGTATGAATTATTTTTAAGTACTTCAGCATCACTGATATTTATTAAACCTGATGGTTTTAACCTTTCTCCAATAGCGATAGAAGACATACATCGCGAGATGTTAACATTTCGCGATGTATGTCTTCTATCGCTATTGGTGAACTGGATCAAGGGAACTCAGTGTTTTAAATTTAACCTTTGTCATTTCGGCCATTAGGCCCATCATTCGTGTTGAAAGAAAAAAGTTGTTCGACCGAACTGAGAGAAAATAATCAGTACATGGAAAAACTGAAACTGTTCGCACAAAAGCTGAGCAATAGGTGGGATGGTTTGTTGTAATCGCAGGTGTGCAACGAGACTCATTACACAAGAGCACATTATTGACCGATTCGATGCACTCCGGGTTAGGCCGACCATAGAGAACAGCGCATGTCAGAATAAGATTTAGTTGAAATTTTTCATAAATATAATTTGACAACCTATGCTACCTACTAAAAGTGCGCTGATAACCGCTCACTACACCGGAAACCCGGTAAAGTACTTAACTTTTTGCAAAATGGCCCCCAAAACTGACAGGCAGTAACCGAGGTTTCAAATCGAGCTCCAGCTGGCTGGTAACTGAAGACGAGTTGTTTGTCGTACCGGTGATCGACCAGTTTCACTAGCAAATTTACTGACTTTTCATGTATAATAGCCTACAATTTTTGAGCAAAAGCTTCAAGTGTTACTCCGCTGATAGCACACCCGTCATACTGTAGGTAAGACCAGTATGGAAAACAACTAGCCCACAAGTTTAAACCATGTTGATATATCGCCTTCCAAAATTTTTTATTATATTATAGCAGATAGTTGGTATCAATGTTTTATCACTCCCAGACAGCCATCTGGACTGTGGTGTTTGCTTTCATTTTGAACATAGGTCAATACTAGTATTTTGAGTCCTCTAGTGTCTCAGACTGACGCTTCTCCCACTAACTCTCATAGCAACCACGGATTTAGTCTCGATTTCTCTAGATATTTATCGTGCTAATGTGGTTTGCAGAATCCTTAAATCTTCGACCGAAGATTATTTTGATTTTTCGGCGTAAATGGACTTACAGTTTGGTACTACAACTTTACACTCGTTATGAGGTGCGTCAGCAAACGAGCACCAGAACCACGGTTAGGCCAAATGGCCTCTGATGTGGGCTATCTTTAGGCGCTAGGTGTCCTTTAACTGAGCAGTTGTTAGGCCAATCCATGCAGAACCTTCACGCCCCGGTTCAACTAGATTCATCCAACTTGCAAATAAGAATTACGTGATAAACAAGCAATTACAGACGAAATGACGGACCACCAAATGCAACGTCCCATAATGAAACGTTATATCAGACTGGGACAGTGAAATTAACCAGGATAGTGTGTATTCGACCCTACATCATGTTCAACCTAAAACATCGCACATAACAGACGAGAGAAAAAAGCTCACTTTGAGGCACGGTGCAAACGCGACTTCTATAAAACCACTCAGTTCAATGAAGAGCTTCCAACCTGCGTGTTGAGTTGGTGAGTGGATGAGCTTCGGTGGTCTAAAACCAAATGAATGGTTGTGCAGTTTAGTTGGGAAAAAATGATAATCACACCCCACTGTGCTACAAAGAATATACATTGACAGACTGACTGATTGGTTGGTTGATTGAGTTGTTGACTGTTTGACCGAGATAAAAACTTCTCAATTGATTAATTGAATGATTGTAGACATTGCACACTCGTGGATAAACCATGTATTGCAAGAGCTAGCTAGACCAGTCTGTTTAAAAAAGAACACTTCATCAGGTATGGGAGTGGTTCTCAGGTAAATATTTTCCATCTTAAGTGATACCATTTCACTATCACTGATATCCAACGATGTGAGAATGCACGATGATCGGGACATCTTCATCTCATAAGAGCCACCAGAACAAAACTGGATTCACAACCAGCGGTTGGACTTCGAATTAAGTTAAACAAGCTATCATCAGGTGAACAAACTGGTCACTGTTGTATTATCCGTCGTTCGTTATTGTAAAATAGTACTAATACGGTTGGGCCGAAATAGAATCAAAAAACAAGGTTTTAAAAAGACATTCACATAACCAGCATTCGAATCTAAGAAATCTATATCAGAAAAACAGCGTTATAACTACAGTTCAGTCTCAAGTCAGGGCCAACCGAAATGTCCCACACGATTGGGCAGATTATGTTTTGAGGAACATCAGTGAATTTAGGAAGTATCCAGGTAACTGCGGAAAGACATCATTTTTGTGGTTGTGCTATACACACTGAAGGTCAGTCAACACCGTTACAAACCTCACGTTCACACTTGTATTAGGTCACTCCCAACTTGAGCGGATTTATGTTTCCGTCATCAACAATCTACAAAGAGGTGTTGATTGGTTCGTTATGGATTCGTACTGTTTTGTCTCGAAGCCTAACTGTATCCACTTTGCGAATAAAAATGTGGCCAATGTGTAGCTTCGCGAGATTTTTTTCATCAAAAGACACAGGCAGAAGAGACATTTTCAAGCCGCGTGTAGACATCACTCCTTATAGGGTGCAGTTTTCGGAATTTAACTTTCTGGACGGCATTTTTCTGAGTATAATAGGTACTGCGCTATCATTTCTAATTCGATGGTTTTACTTTTGACTTTTTATGTGAACTAAGTACAAAATTACGCTTGTTTACTGCTTTCAGCTGTGTTCATGGACATTATAGTCCAAACTGTTGTTCATAGTGTAAACGATATACGAAGTGGTACAGGATATACTGGTCAACAGTCACACATACAATTTTTATAAGCACGAAAGCCTTCTGATGTAGACAAGTTAGTGCCTCTGTCACCCTGCTATATCTGACGGTTTCCAGCTCGCATTACCGACGGTTGTTTTGTCTTTAACCTGCAGTCAACAACACTTCATACAAAGTAGACTAAGCGTCCGTAATCAGAGAATATGTTACTTCCCAGTCATCTTGAGGTGTCTTTCGATTGATGACCGCCCTCCTGAACAGTTTTTGATGCAGATGATGCATTACAGAAGACACTGACTGTTAGGTTGTGATTCCTCGATGATAGATCCATAGATAATGGATTGCGGTCCTCCCACAATGATCAATCTAGATGATCTCGACTGATCAACACAGACAACAGTGCAGCTCTCTCAGTTTTCCCGGTAGCATGACAGTAGAGAATGCACACAAGCACTTGAAAGTCCCCAATCGGTCAACAACCGACTGCCAATATGCTGTTAATGATGACTGTGATTAGCGTCTGCCTTGCGGATCTTCGTTAACCTCGGAGGCGCACCGTCGGCGGCAGTACGACCCCATCAGATAAGTAATGCAGTTAGCAAATTCAAACGGCGTTTGGATTTAAACTAGACATGTCACTTCGGAAACAAATGTTCGTTACACTTCCTCATGACTGCTTAACAGTGAGGCCCGAGATAAATTTAACAATACTACAGGGCTCATGCATCATGACATTGGGTTCACGGTAGTTCAATGTTCAGCTGGAATTCTTTCTTTCCACACGACGTTAGTCTGAAATGACAAATTGCGACCGTCTTAGCCTAACAGAGAAAGAGCGGAATATCACGACCCACGCAGATGCTAAACTTAGATCAACAATACTTCATTGGGACTTTTGATGAAACTATCAGGAGACATCATTCACGTGATGTTTTTCCGAATCAAGATTTTGCACAATCGGACCAAAACATATAACTAGGGTATAATGAAAATGTAAATAGGACGGGAGACAGAAGTGGCAGGTCAGTGTGGGCGCCCATCATTAACTACCCACTTTTGTATCACACTGAGCTACGTGACAGCGTGAAAGTCAACATGCACACAGAATTATGGATAGGTGCGTTCAAATGATAACGCTTCGGAAAATTAAAGGACACTTTTTTCTGGTAGGAATGAGTTGGTCGTCTTGTGCCTTGTCTTTAACATTCATATGTTGATTGAACAGGGCTGATTTCGGTCTCTTACGACAGCTGATTTTGTTAGGAGGTCACATGAGGTTGCACCCACCTTAGGACTTGTCCACTGATGAAGGTACTTAGATGTCGGTTAGCTCCCGTCGTAGTGCCTAACTCAGTTCAAGTCAACCTATGTGGAATATGACTTGAGCTTTCTAGTTTCTTTTTGTTATATGACACCAGTAGTTGCGCTAGTCAATTTATTACGCGGAGTTTAACTATTAAAAGTTTATAATCTGGCTGTGTTTAGGTTCTACTTCAACTGTCTAACAAAAATATCACTAACAAACGACGTCTATGCAAAAACGTGTCCACGATTTTCCCCCACATTCTTCTCCGTAGAGTGATGGATAGGCGGGATATTTTACCTGATCACGCAGGTGTTCAAATCGAACTTGCTTACTTATTTTGGTTGCAAACTGAAATTCAGCCTCACGAGCAGTACGTTCATCTGCCCCTTGGCAACTTGAGTAAACAATGACGAATGAGCATGATTCAGAGTATCGAGAGAAAATACTCGCTCCTCCCAACCAAAAGACAATTAAATTTGTGGGCTCTGAAGTGCCTCAGACTTAGATTAATGAAGTCCAAACACTGACAGGCAAGCAGTTCACCAAACTGGCTGAGGGTGGCTTGGCCTCAACAAGCTTGCAAGCAATATACTTCTTTCGGACTGAGCAGGAGAAATTATGAACAGATTGTCAGCGTAACTGTAGGCATTTCACTTAATCCCATAATAACGGATTTATTCCCGCAAGTGTTTAAAAAATGGGTTCATGAAAGAAGTTCGTGTGTCTCGCACTAAAATCTTGAACTAGAAAACGTTCTAATTTTGACCCACAAGTGTTCTTTTATTTCGTTTTTTACGTGTTTGAACTCCATTCGTCTAAAACTGCAATGTATACTATGAGGTGAAGATCAGCGTTTGTTGCCATTCTTAAGTAAATTTGCTAGTAGATCTCAGAATAGAACATAACAAAGGTCTGCTCACCCTAACCCCGCCTGGAGTACACAATGACTACAGTTGTGTAGCATAATACTGATTGCTTACAAACGGATTTGAGTGCGAACTCTATTTGAAAAATTTTGCACAGCACACCGGCCAGAGGAAGAACGTAGGTTTATTAGAAATACGCCGGTGAGTAGGGGTTGTTCGGAAATGTTCACCAACATCCTCATTAAAAAGGAAGCATTTAGAATGGTAATCTGCAACGCAGACCAGTTAACCAACCATCTGATTCACAAACTGGCATCTGCTTTGTGGCCCACTTATCCAGTGGCTCAATCACTGTTTCTGCTAGCCAGTAAAAGTTGGCTGTTCATAGCGGTGGCATACGCTTAACTGATCAGTCTGTCGCTCACGTAATCTACCGGTTCAGTTGTAATTACATTGCTGCTTACTATACTCTGATAAACATGAAAGTGACGTTCGTTTCACCGATTGTCACCACGCCCAGAAACAAAGCATCTTAATCACACTGTTCCAGCTAGTGTTACCAAATCGGAACGAAAAACCGCTAGCAGTTTGGGAGACTGTTAACCAGACAACACCGGTTAACTTCGTCGGCACAGAAGACTGACGAAGTCAGTTCATTTGTCATGAAGTTGATAACCTTCCCAGTGCGAGAACGATCAAAGTGTTTGATTTTCCTGTTTACCGTTTGTTACTAAGCCCATTTTGTGCGAAATCTGTTGGTTTTAATTTAGCGACTAAAACCGGTTAGACTGAAGTAACTTTTCTTGTCTCCACCTTGTGTCTCTATTCTCACGTATTTACACCTACTTCTTCCGATTGTACTAACTGTTGATCAGGAAAAAATCAAGTGAATGACGTCTTTTGGTTGTTCTGTCAAAAGGGAACTTAGACCGGATGCTGAAACACAAAATTTACGCGTATCTTGATTGAACGAATTGGGGTGTACGGACGCATTCTTAACCGGTATTGAACACCTTCTGACTTCCCACATTTAAGCATTTGTGGACCCAAGCTTCACCGTAGTTGCTCAGAGATTTATAAATAAAATGTGAGCTGCAGCCGGTAGGCTGTTGTCTGCTTACTGAGGGTAGAGGTTTTAACGGGTTGATACGTCCGTGCAGTAGATATAGTGCAACGTTTTACAGCTGGAAGTGAAGTACTGTGATTCACAAATGGTAACCAAACACGGTCGTACTTCTGTGGTGTTTTGTCTACCGTTGTTCATCGCTGCCCCTACTTATCAATGAAACGAAAAGAAACCTTAGTGTCTTACGACTAAAGTGATGGCCAACTAAAACCAATAACACTGATGGGGAATTCTTAGACCTTCATGAACCCAGTCGTCAAACACAGATATCTTTTGCTACAGTGGATGGTCATTTCTCCTCACCTTAACATAACTCCACGCCCTCTGAGTAATTGCTGCTTGAAACTTTCTTGAATTTATGCAAGAAACCAATAACTTTGAGCTGAAGTACGGTCAGATAAGCCTACTGCAACGGTTAACTGAAATAGCCATTATCACACACTGATAAGCCTATGTCACTAGCTAAATGTTTCGACGGCAAACTATCGTTCGTCGCAACATGTATTTTTAGTTCAATGTTTCATGTTAGAATGGAAATCTACGCCATATGACTGGGGCTTAAATGATAATGACTGTGAGACATGATTCTGCACTTTTCATCGGTTTCATGGCTAAGGTCTGAAGAAAATTCTAAGCGTGATTGATTGCAACGCGGGAAGGATATTGACCTCAAAGTCAATGATGAACACTGTGAAAACTTGTACAGATGTTAAAACCGAATAATGTTCTGTTGTGGAGCTTGGTTTTGTCACATTTTATTAAGCTTTATCAGGTTGGTTATTGATGTGTTCTGCTGGCACGTTTATGAGAACCAAACTTTTTTCTAAGAATTCTACTCAACGCAGGGAGCGTCTGTTTTGATTTCAAACAAGGTCAGAGTTGTGCTTTGTGAGCAGAAGTACTGTAAGCGGTAAACAAGTTTCATCTGTATAACAACAGTACAGGTTACCAACTATAACTGCTGGTTCCTGTTGTTGGTTTGAACACAGAAGATCACTTACATCTCTATCTCTTAATGGTTAAATCCATCCAGTAGTTACTGTTGATGCGAGAGAATAAAACTGCAAAGTAGACGGATGAGATCAGAAAGTTGAAGTAACGGTCACTCTAGAATGAGGTTCGATGAAATATAAGGTCCCTTCATCTCTGACTTGATGCGGTCTAAATGCGGATAGAAAGCTTATCCCACACAACCTGGTCTACAGTAATCCATCCGTGACTACCTATTCACATCACTCTCACTGTGTTTTGTTTGAGACTGTCAAAATAACGGAAATACGAAACAACTTAAACCCCCTAATTTTGTTTGTAATAAATTAAACTTCTCTTCTAACTATTCAAGTTTTGGGTGAATTCCTTACACTTGGCACGGGTACCTCGGTAACGGATAAGTAACCTGTTGGGAGAACTAAAACGGCAAATGGAATCCCAAGGTGCTGTTTAGTTGCACTCTAAGCCCCACTGACAAAACAAGGGGAAAAGCTAAAACACGCGGATGTTAAAGGCTTCCAAAAGGCCACTTTCCCTTCCTTCTTAAATTAAACTAATTTATCAGTCTGTCAGTTAATTATATTTTCTGTAAGAGAAATTCCATAGCCGGGAGTGCAGATAGAAAGGCGTAAATTGTGATGCAACAAAGGAGACGGACTAAAAAGTTGTCTAAGGATCGGAACACTTGATCATAGAACACAGCGTAGTCACTCTGAAAACAAGCGCATGTGCTGCATGCAAAAATCCACGACAAGCCTTCGACAGATCAAACCAACCTTTCGGGGTCTACGTAGAGACAGTTTCCGAGTACGAGATCCTGGTGTGTCATAATTGGTTGGATCCCCAATTTGTCTGAAATGTTCACCAATGGCACGGCAATTTGTGCAGGCAAATACTGAAATCAACCGTAAATCGAAAAATTACCGATTCATGCGTTGTACCGGATCATTGGTAAAAGTCAACGGTGATATCACCATAATAAGCTTCCAGAGGGATGACAAAACTCGACCTTCACTCACAAGCTTGACTATTGTTTAACATCTAAGTGTGATGATTAGATCGTGTCTGATATTGGGTTAATAAGACCCTGGCTACCACGGTTCGATTATAATTAGACGAATCACAGTTCAACTTCCTGCTGTAAGGAAGATCAGTTTCAACCCTATTCAAATACAGGTCTTGTTATTAGTCATAACACACGTGACTTATACTGAATGTTAGACTTCAAAAAGTGACATCAAATGTTAATGTTGATAAGGCTGACTACTATATAAATATGAGAAGTGTAAATCGAACTAGCACATAATGTACGGTGAGTTCGTATTTTATTTATTCACTCTTTTTCTAGCAAGTTACATTTAATTCTAAAGAACTTTTGGAATAATAGAATATCACATTGACTCACTTGCAAAGATATCCGACTATTAATCGCACTGTCCTTGATTCTACTTCCATTTCTACAAACGTCACCGAGCAGGTCTGAGTAGCCTGATAGTATCCACCGCATGGCGGAGAAAGCAGTGAGGTTTGACAACTTGCAAATCAACCAACTCAGTGTTTAGCTTGCAATATTAATCACAGTTTTTCTCCAGTCGGGTCACGTAACTCATTTGCTTATTAAAAAATCCTACATGACTAAAATTTTCTAAACTAACAGATCAGCATATGAAATAAAAATCGGGGTAGGAAACTCCGGCATCCTGGAATATTCAGATGGTATCTGTGCTTTATCCATTGTGACAGGTTTGGGTATTGGCCACTACGTCTACAGTGATTATTACTAACGTATGAATAGTATATTCACCAAGGGATTAGTTGGTAGTTAACGGAGCAGCACACTGGCAAGCGACTGAGAAGACGTGAAATTCCATTTGCACAAAATAGAGGTTATGGTGTTGTCTTAACAGTTGGGATTTGGGGTGCGTGGACCAGCGGACATAAAATATTGATGTGACCAGTGCAACAACACTGAGCAAGCCTCTATGTGTAATATGCAACTTAAGTTTGTTTGATTTCTCTACAAGTAGCCAGTATTTTGACAAATGTACAAACACATCTGAGTCAGTGAACAACAGTTGCGTGATATGTTACTTTTTTTGATTACTCTCATTCGAAGTCGCCGCAGCCAACTAAATGTAGAGAATTTTAAACAGACTCTTCGGTTACCTTGACACAATGGTACTCATATTGATTCCCCTACCCACATACCCAAATTCTCTCCCCCTCTCACTTATTTGTACAACTCCGAATCCCAATCGATTACTATTTTTTATGCATGACCATTCTTCACCCCCAACCGTAGGTGATAACCGCCAGCTTGATCTCCGTGTTTCAAGATTGGATTATCCATTGGCACCTCCATTCTACCTCAATCACACGGCTAACTAGTGCTCTGATCGCATATGCCATTTATTTCACAAGTTTCCACTTAGACAACCGTAAGGCATTGAAGGAGAATCTATGTCAAAATACTTGAGATTAAATTAAAGTTACAGATATTAATATATTATTCATTATGACTAAGCTCATATTTCCATGACACTTTTCATTAATTCGCCCCTCAGTTAATTTACGCAAAATCTATATACAAACGATATTTTGTACTGAAAATTTCTAGGGCAAATTTTTATACCTTAACATTTTTTGTATGGCTATAGTACTTTTTGTCTGTATCTTCAAACTTTTGTGATCACGATCTACACTACTTAGTTTTGTAACGGTGGGCAACAGAACTTCCCTCATCTACATCTTTTCACAGTATGCAGTCAAAATGATTTCAATCGGAGTGCTTTGTCACCTGCGTCTACACGACCTCCGAAACTCTTGTCAGTTTGTTAGCGTGGCCTCAGATTGGAGGACAGGTTCGCAGTTGTTGGAAATATCTTTCTTCACTTACTGTGGGCCTGTGTGCATCCCAGAAGGCTCGGCTCTGCAGTATGTTTTCAACTAATTAATTAACTTCCAGTAGTGTGGTTTACACTCCGAATACATAATTTAGCTTTACGTGCCGTTAACTGACATCTTAATATGTACCGTCGACCAAACAATGAATCTCCACGAATGAACATGTCCAACTGTGAGGGTTCGTGTCCTGGTTCCTTGAAAGACCGTGTGGATGAAGTTTGCATCCTCGGAAAACTTTTGCACTATCTCTAACACATTTTCCGCACCAGATCCAGAACACGTTTAACATCATAACTCTGACTTCCTGACGGCTGTACGGAAGCAGTTCAGTGTTACTACTAACGTCACACGTTTGACCCTTTGATTCAACCGATAAGTGTATTGTTGCACGGCAGTCGTGTCATCAATGTGTGAAAGCCAACATGATGTACGGCACAGTAAAGCTAACTTGCTACAATACTGGAAAATGGAAAGTATGAGAATTTAGAAACGAAAAGACCATAAGGATGACGGATCGAAGGATATTTGGAGATTGAGAGACTTCATGGGGCAAATTTTCGAAAGAACAGACGGCTAATGAGAGCATTGCAACGTCGTCAATTTGATCTAATAATTTTATCCGGCCAAATATCACTTTTACCGGTTTTTCAGTCCTATATCCCCACATGTTTTGGTTCCGTTATTGGCCCACTGTCACTGAAACTAATATTCGCAGTGGCCGTGATTGGATGTAATTAAGGTGGTTAGGTCCCGTTAACCATTTGATCGATAACTTTGTTCCGCAAAACCAATACAAGCGAGATGATTATGAACCGACGCCTAAATCACTCTACACCAAAGTAACAGATGACCGGGCCTAACACAAAGTTGAATAAGGTGACTTGTGGGATGCAATCTGGTGAACTGATGAGACCGATCCGATGCCTCTGGATGGAATCGTTGAAATTCAGTTACATCATCATTGTGTGAAATGACCGAATGCGTCGATCAAGTTGATAATGAATTTATGCAGTTCGCAAATTCTCTGTATACAACAGAACAAGAGCAATCCCTCTGTCGTCGCACCCATCACAAAAAGAGTCGAACGGTCAATTTGTTATCAGAATAGGAACGGAAGAATGTTTCCTAATACTCGACCGGTAAAGTGGTATCCAGTAGGCCTGGGTGGCGGGTTCAGATGCGCCATCGTACGAGCAACCAGTGACGTAGTGACCGACGGTGAGTAGTGAACATATCAGAAGATATATGATCCCAAAACATGTATATATTTAGAGATATATTTCTGGCGAACGGCAGATGTAACTTGTTGCCCCAGTTTAACAAGCGTGAAAAAAATGGGTTCAATTATAAGGAGTTTACGGAACCAAGAAAGTAGTGTTTTTTTAAACTGATAGCAAAATGTTACTCAATTCTATTTGAATTTTATCGTTTAATATGTTCTTCTGCTGTCACGGTTACTTTGAGTCAGCGCGCGTTTCGTGTGTGTTTGCTCATTTACAAGCGTCTACTTGTTCCAGACATTTCCAGACTGGTCTGTGTAGCAATCTGACAGGTTGGCTGACTGTCTGTATCTTTTGAGTGGACGTGTGTCGTCGGGAAAGTTTCAACCTCAAAAACGGAAAAACCAACACGCCAAATGCATTAATTAACCACCTGGATTTGGGGGACAGTATAATAGTGCATGCTTCCACCTACTGTCAACCTACTAACTATCTATCAGAGGAGAACTGTTTTAACATTAACATCCAACTATGCTCATTCAGTAGAATGAAGTCCCATATTTCACTTACCTCTGGCTCACCGCCTTTTCCGTGCAACCATACGTAGGTGGAAGCAGCAAACGAGAGCACCTTGTGCGCTAATATAAGTTCTTCATGACTGTTCAACGAACTGGGCTCCAACAGAGGCAACTGTCAGAAAAAGTTACGAGAACGGCCAGCTGATCGTTTGTTAATAGTTACGCGGAATATTTCATTAAGAGCGATTTTGTCATCAACAACCAACTCCAAGTGGATTTTTGTAAAAGAACCAAAGCACAGCCTCATCACTTCTTTCATTAACTGCCTAAAAGAACACAAACGGTCATCGTCTATCACTTATCAGAAGTGTCATTTGCAAAATGAATCAGGAAGTGAGAAGATAATTGCACGAAGCGACTCAATTCATCTAGAAGTGCCGGACGATAAGTTTACCAGTCTGGCAAATTATAATCCAAACTCTGTAACTTCAACTACGGCGTCGGTTACAGTGCCAGACAAAACCAGACTGTTCCTCTCAAAACTCACGCACCCTATATAATTATGACGCACATTTGCAATTACAGTTCATTAGCGCAGTAGTGTCTACAGGGGCGTGGGCACAATATCCTCTCTAACTTGACGCTCAATTAAAACCGCAAGCAGAACTGCACTTTCTCTATACGTTCATCTCTGCATTTATGACTATGGAAGAAACTGTCCAACACTCCATCAGACAGTTACAATTTACTCTAAATAGCTCAGTATTTTGTATTAAGAACGTTTCAGAATTAATACTATGAATGCATATGTAATTGAGTTACCGTAGAATTGGCGTCTTTACATTGCCCTCAGTAATATTGTGTGGAACACCACTGTTTACAAAATGGCTCGCGTTTGCTACTCCAGACTCTGTCTCTCTCTTCTGGTCAAGTCAAACCTGCGTTAACCTTCAGAATTTGTGGAACGTTGTTCACTAACATAAAACTATCTGCATTTTTCAACTTACTATCTGCGTTATTCAAAGAAATACGGACACCTCTGTTCCTAAACTACATTAACGTGGAGTATAACTAAACCATTTAAGAATATGTGCAAGATACTGCCCAAAATTGTGTACAAATATGACGGTATAGAAAAAATTCCGTGTTATTCATACTTATATGCAAGTAATGTCCTCCCTCAGCAAAACAAAAAATTCTCATGTTTTCCTACCTGATTGATACGCTCGCGAAGTGTCATGTTCTGAAACAGACTGGGCAGATCGTCTATTAATTGATTCCATGGTTCATATGCCGGAGGAAGTTTTGACTGAAATGCAAACATCACAGACTGCTTAACAGTATTTACAGGAAACTTAGAGGCTGATACAGTCACTGTGAACAAAATATAAGCCTTTTCATTTTTGGTATGACTATTTGTAGTACTTAACTCACCAACGGGTTTTCTAAAAGAGCACCCGTTCGCTCAGACAGATGGTAGTGCTCCAGTATGTTCATCTCGAATAGTCTTCATCGGACAGTCACACCCAATTAATATATTTTGTCTGCAGACTATCGATCTCTTGTTTAATGTGAAAACAAATTGAAAGGTGTTGTTTATCAATCTGTCAAAACGAGAGCGCACATCGTCAGTAAAGAGATTAACAATGTTTGTAGCGCGCGTGAACAGTTATATAGTGTAGTCTCGCAACAGTTTGGAAATACATGTTGCCTAACTAGATCACGTCGATACGATCGCACTATGAACAGACATGAACCCTTCAAAATCATGTATGAAACAAACTTCACCCACAAAAATGAATAAAGTTACTAGGAAGCGCAATTCGAAAATGGTTTTTGTTTTAATATATCTCCAGAGACACACAACTAATCCAGATGAGACCCAGTTGTAAAATGCCAAGGTTTGAGCGGGATTTGAGCCAGATGGGAAATCCACCATTTGAAAGTTGTTACTTGCGTTCGAGCACGCTGTTACTGTGACTGGTCCGAATCAATCTGAAGGCTCAATTTTTCACAGTTGAATCTCATCTAAATTATTAGATCTGCCAAACTACCCATTAGCCAAAACAGTAACTTTTTCCGTCGTTGAATAACGTGGTACCGAACGCCTGATTGGCTCCAACCCACTTTAGACAGTTCATCAGGATAAACAGTGAGGGCCATAGAATCGAAACTACGCCACTGTTGTCAAGTAACACGAATCACCTACTCGCCAGTCCACCATGCCTCTGAGCATCGCCGTCATGTTGGGGCGACTGAGTGTGCTGTTTTGGCTTGGCACTATCTATTAGGTTAAAATGTACATGTTACCAATGACAAAGACATCTACCGTCATATAAGCCAAAATGAAAACTTTGCTTCCCTCCGTAGGAGTAATTCCACCACTCTACTCAAAGGTAAACTCATATAACCGTTTCAAAGAAATAGCTCTTCCATTTCAACGGAAGCAACAAGTTTAGTCTAGCTTTTAGTTCGTGGCCATTCACCAGTAAACCTGTTGATTCCGATATACAGGATTAATTCGACAAATTAGCTAATTCCACGAGTTCGATGTCACTGATCACAACTCACCCTATGTAACAGTTAGTGTAATGTATGAAGGAATCCTACGCTCATCATTTCTTTCCATGCGCATCGATGTTATGAGGAAATCTCTCCAGCAGTCATATAGAGAAACAACACAGGATTTTGAACAATCCATGAAAACACACGTGATCACCTGGTTTAGCCAAGACACAAGAGGGTCTTCTGAATTCTTCGCACATGCTTTCACAATCTTATCCACCAGCTTGATGACATAAGGTACGATTGGAAAGGTCACATCAGCAACAAGCTTCCAGATGGCTCCGGCTTCTGTCCCTGTAGTCTTCTCTGACTACAGTTCTATATCTCCGTTTATTCGTGTACGGGATCACACCTAGCAGGGCTTTCTGGAGTTGCGTTCTTATTATACGATACGATGGTGAAAACCTACCCGATTTCCAGCTCGCCCAAACCCCGACACAATCCAAGCGTCATGTTAAGATATCACATTAGGGTGGAACGAACAGCCGCAGTGTTACATCTTCCGTTGTTCACCAATTTCTCTGCTCCGTATTGCACCGAACAGCCCACAGTTTGTTATTTTGCACGTGCGATTATGATTAGTCGATGGTAGGCTAATTTCTTCCATAGTGATGTATATCTGTAAATGTGGACTCTTGTTTCGTGAATTAAAAATGCCCACTGCAACCGATCCGAGGTCCTCTCTTTATTATTTACAGGGTGGACTGCAATCCACATACGATTTTCTGAGCTATTCGAAGTCTCTAACACCCAGCATTACAGGTGTATATAACACAAACAAGCAAAATCCTGAAAAATGTCAAACATTACTCACAACTCACTACTGTCGTCATATTCCCACAGAAGTTTCAGAGAGCCGCTTTCGAAAATAAGTAGTATATTGTAGTGTTGATCTTGTCAGAGTTCCACATTAATGTATATCATTGCTATGAGCGGGTTTTGAAGTCCTCCATGAGGCAACTGTAATGATGACTACGTTACTGACTTTACAGCTAACATGACCGAGATATAATATGCAAGCAATCATTCACATTCGTTTGTGATCAATACTGAGACTGCCCATTTTTCTCGAAAGCAGACCAAAGTTCCCGCTGACTTTATATGACGGCCCCTCTACTAGAACTTATCTCTAAGTTGAAACCAAAGAAAGTTCATTTTTTGGACGGTATTTCGATTACTGTCAGGTAGTAAGAAACTTCGAGCGAAATAAGTCAAACATCACTCAACTGATTGCAGTCTTCACACACCCCCTGAGCTTTTCAATCAGCTCTGTAAATACCATATCGCACCACGGAACACTGGTTTCTCACTATACGATGTTATCTCCTCTTAGGATGGCCAGGGTACATCACACTTTTCAGTTCCTTGTACCCAGAACGACGTGCAAAAGTTACTGAGGTCCACCGGGGTAAAATTGCATGTCTTGGGATTTCGTGTTGAATAAGGAAATCACAAAAATTCACCTTCCTGAAAATGCGCTATCAGACTGGGCAGGCCGTCCGCGGTCAGTCCGCAAGCCGAACGTTGAGGTTCCGGGCTAATTTGTGTTGGTGGGATTCGTTCTGCTGTGGTCACCAGTCCAAGTAACACATGTGATGAAAAATACTTGTGCACCAGCATAATTAAAATTGTATTAATTCATGAAGAGTTTTGATTGTATATATGAAGTGTTTCAATTTACGTTGTCTAAGTTCATTGCATTCCGATTATTACAAAGTGAAATCACGGTCAACAAAACGGTCTCACGTTGGTGGCCACCCGTCGCTGGTCGCCTACGTTCAGTCCATCGAATGCATTCCAGACATTCTATGATCGGTAGTAACACGCACTGCTCAACGGCTTACTATGATTTGAATTTGGATTAATAAAACAAACAAGAAACTCACTACCTCGTTCGAACACAGGAAGTTCTGGGACCATACACACAGAAGTGCCTTAAATTGAGTACAAAGTTCCAAAGCGCATCATGAACTTGAATTAATATGAAAGCTCACCGTTAAATATGGACAAAGAAATTTTACCACGTCGATTTTCGATAAAGCAGTAAATTTGGTGAAAGTTTTATTCCGTATTGAATTTTCAGTCTCAAAATATCTCTTTCAATCTAATTTGTCCAATCACCGACTGACACTTTGCTTATAGAATCTGTTGGCGGTGGGAAACATTCCTCATGGTTTACTAGTTGGAATACGTTTGAAACCGACTGAGCGTCCAGTTTCAGAATAAATTGTGAATAAACGGCAATTTGTTTTAATGGATTCGTCTCAATTTTAACACTTACAGGTTGCTCGCAAGTTGTTCTGGCATTATAGATTCCTGAACGATCACAAGCTTATTCTAACTATAATCCTCACTTACAAAAATTATCAAGTAAGCTAGTTTGCTCAGCTAAGCTTGGAGCATCATGATCGACTCATCGTATCTTCATTATTTGGTTTCTTCGGAATAATGTCGTTCTTAAAGTTCCCATCGTAAAACCTCTGAACAGTTTACGAAAGCCTTAGAAGTATGCCTTTTTCATATCGAGAACGTTTTGATACAACAGATTTACCTGACTACAAAACGTAACATTTGAATTCATGAAAGCCGGCTACATGAAAATCTGAAAACTATGCTCTTAGCAGGAGACTCTGACTGGAAGTAAAATTGATCCAAGGACCACCTGTCAAAGGAAGACATATACTTAAGGTGAACAAGTTGTTAGCCGCTCGCCATAGCGTTATATGTTCAATGCAATCAGAAAGCGACGTCCGCACATTTAGTTTCGTAAACAGCTCATCTGACAGAGTATTGCCGATTACAGAACATACACTTCTATAAATTTGTTCGAATTATGCTGTGTACAATTCACGATTAAAAGCACAAGTGATTTCGATTGAAGAAAGAAGATGAGAAGAATATGCTTTCGTAACTGGTCTACATGCTTAGGTCTCAGCGAGAAATGACCCTTAATCTTGTACCTGATTAAAATGCATCACTGTAGGTTGTGCACTCAGATGAAACTATCTCTAGCGATAAGACGGATGAACACTGTGGCACTGTCACACTAAATAGAGTAGAGTGTGGAGCGAAATCAAATCAGCACCAACGGTAAGGAACACATACGAAAGTTGGTGATACAACCACGACTTCAGTCATGAATAGGAATAGAGATGGGGTGAACAAATACTTACGTATGACAAAAAAACAATTTGGGGCGGGGAGAATGGAACCGTTTATATCTTAAATCTGCACTAACTGTAAGTTTTTATGGATTGCCAAAAATTCATGAAACCGACATACATATCAAACCTATTGTTGATGAGGTGAGCCCACCACCACATGAGCTTACAAGGTATACGGCAGAATTTATACAACCACTAACAGGGAAATCGCGTCACTCCACCAAGAACCCTTTTGATTTTGCATATAGAACCGGCTCAAGTTCTGCGGAGCATGATGAAGTACTCGATAGGTTTGATGTCAATGTATCTTATGCAATAGCATTACGAAAAACCAGAAAGTTATTGTTATGCGACAAAACAAGAAAAGAAGCGAAATCAATGATCGACAAGATTGTAGCTAGAATATTCGTGTGTTTAGATACGAACTGGTTTGCTTTCAATTCTAAATTCTACACTCCAGTGTAAGGTTGAACCACAGAGTTCCCAGAATTCTCCGTTTCAACAAACATTCTTACCGAACAGTTTGCACAGAAGACGTTGATTCCGTTTTGAAGCCCACCAAAAGTTTGTTGAAGTCATGCAAACGGAACACTCTCAAGATTATGAAACCAGATCAGGCTGAAACATTTCTTTACAATTCCTTGAACGGACAAACCTCAAAATCAGATAAACGTTGGAACTAGATTTAGCAGTAGCTGGCTTCCATTTCTTGACTGTTTGAGCCATGGGATTAAACGGAGTTTCAAGGGCACCGTCTATTCCAAAGTCACAGCATTACTTAATATCCTTGGCTAAAAATTCGCCCACCGTAAACAAGTTTACAGTAGCATTGCAAACTCAATGTCCACAGGACAGCTGTCCGGAAGTGGATGACACTGGGTGAAACATTGGTATATCTCAAGAACACTTTGCTCGTCAGAAGAACCAGTAAATATACATATGGAATAAAACGCAAGGACAGCTCGTAAATTTGTGTTCAGAAGAAGGCAAGAAAGCTTAGGATTAGTGTAAACGGACGCCGAAAAAACGTTAGAAGGGCATCACGAAATTAATTAGAGTGATAGGCCATGATCACGGATTGCGCAATTGCTGGTCACACATTAGATAGTTTATGTCCTCGATGTGCTTTGATTAACAATATGAACCTAAAACTGATCCCTGCTTGTGTACACTTGGACCAAGGCCTGTTGACTTCTGTTCCGTCCAACTGTATACGTACAATCTGCCTTAAATACCACCAAATTTGTAACTGCTTCACCTGGTCCGAAGAAGCTTTGGTGTCAGGAATGAAACGTTGCTAGTAAGACAACTTACTGATTTCTCACATGTTGATGTGAGATATCCCCACGTAGCCAGCGATTTCCGTTTTGAGTGTACCAAGACAATGGTTTCGTAGTTTATTTTCCTGTATTAATCAGTTTTTTCGATGGATATATTTTTTTAGGTCGTTCCGAAACTGGACTTCCTGATTGCTGGGGTCTACTCAAGCTTAAAATGTTACGTCACACTAAATCTTTTGTTGGGGCTCGTAGAAAATTTACCCATACATTGTGATCCCACCTTAAGGGCGGAAGACCCTACATCCTCTATGGCAATTCAGCCCCACAAACTAAACACCAAATGTTGGATTTTTCTGTAGGCTTCACCTCCTCTTGAGCACATCCTAGCCATCGCCTGACGTTCACATTCTGAAGGATACAAAACCTCCATTTATTTTTGTCCAGCCCTCTAGATTTAACCCCGATACTCCTTCTAATGGGTGTCAGAACGACTTGACTATTAAACTGACTACCTAGAATTGTGTAATTCTTAAGTCTGTCATAGTAAAATTGTGTCTCGCTCGTTTCGGAAGCTCTGTAAGCAAAGCAATATTGGGCGCAGGTGGTATGATAAATAAAAGGCAAAAAGGCAAACAGAAAACTGTGGATTTATGATTTCAAGCACAGTGCCTGTCTCTTGGTTTCGCTAGTTCATGAGATCAGTGGATAAGTGTCTTCATTTTCATCAGAATGACAGCTGAAATGAACATACCAAACAACATAGAATATGTTGTGCCCCCATAAACTTGATTAGGAACCAGTTTCTGGGAAGTTTTTATGTGAAGTCAGGTAATATTCAATCGTAATACACAAACTATTCCTTTAGCCAGTGAGGTTGAAATGTTTAGCCTCAAACCTCTGCATACCCATTGAAAGCGATGAGCTCTAAGCAGCCAGGTCTGCCTGCGTTGATGAATTGTGATGGAATGAGTTATTGGTAAGCACCTAAGCTGTTATTTTGATCAATGCACCGGGGAGAAAATAAATAATTTAAGGGAGCTGAAAAAGAATTTTTCGTTACTTTTTGTTAAATGGTGTGATCAACAGCTTTTTGAAGATGTCCATGTACTTATCTTTTTGTTCGTAAATTGTGTTTTTACTAGCGAAACCAGCATGCTCTTTCCTTATTCTTACAAAGTATATGTGAGGATTTCTGTTCACTTTCTGTCATTTTTGCAAGCTTTTCAGCTTACCTCCTAAAGTAACGATTGAGTAAAGGCTCGCCCTTCAAACCATTCATGTGAGTGCTACTTCATTGTTTCACATTAAGCTATGTTATATCCGGCGCTCCATCAGCATCATTGACCAAAGACTTGCTTTCCGGTAGTTTTTCCCACAGGTATATGAGCATTTCGTTAGACCAGCCAACTTTCATAAGTGATTTGTCTATCTGAACACCTTCTGAAGTAGCTAGTGTAATGCCTTTTTCAAAAATCTCTTTGACTTCACCACTGACTGAAATATCATGCCTCCGGTATGCTATGCTAATAAGATCTTCCGATCCAAGACTCGTATGGTCTCATACGGCAAATGAATTGCAGAAAAGACTGATGGACACTGGCAATGATTTGTTTATACAACCAACACGACTGCGACAACGCGAAGATCCAAGCTATGAAATTCGTTCAGATGTCTGTACCCGTGACCACGAACAAAGGCGAGATACAACTTCAATGATGACGGTGGGGGTTAGTGCTGCCCAACATGACAACCGATTAGACGGCATGTTTTGTTGAATACGCATGTGTGAGTGTCGAGCTTGGATTTGTACTTCGCAGCACCGTCAACTCGGCTGACAACTGGCCAAACCAATCACATTAGATCGATTCATCCGACGACTGTTCTGACTAATCATCACACCTAACACCACATCCGTTTCGTAATTGCCACCCATCACAGTTTGTGAATACCGCTTAGCCGAAGAAAATCATTAGACAACGTCCGTGGCTGTTTGCCCTTGCCTGCCATGCACTCGCCAGACAGTTCTCGAGGCAGTGGCCTTTCTGTAACCAGTCCATCAAAACAGAGAAATGACGCGTTGACAGTTTGTCCCCATTCATCAGTCGCTAACGTAAAACAAGTGGCCCAATTAAACGAACAGACAGATGTAGACAGAGTGGTTATGGGTACATCAAACAGACTAACATGCCGTCAGTATTGCGGAAACTATACGGGCTTTTTGTCAGCCAATTTGTGTACACAATGCCCGCCGGTGAGTTATGACCAAAATGGTTCGCTACAGGTGAAACCTATTGTTCGGATATTCACTGAAATGGGCTCTACGGTTTCCGCCGGTTCAAAGAAACCTGTCATACAATGGATGACTCTCAATCTGTAAATGCAGTCCAAAACGTTCTTCGTGGGGGTTACAGGATTGCCTCCTTCCTAAAATGCGAGCTTTTAGTCACACCATCGTCCTGTATTTTTGGCGTATATCATATCGAGGGTGATCCCGTGGCGATTAACTCCAAACAGGTGTTTACACAAAGTCAGTAAATGGATTTGTTCTGCGAACTGCTTTCTAAGCAACAAGCTGATTTTGTTTACTGCAAACTCTTGCTGGTCTACCAACATGGTGTCCATTTTCCCTACGTGATCGTCACTCTCAGCGACAATACCAGGGCCTTTATGCAGCTTGGTAAACATTAAATTCTGTGCTTCTCAATACTTCTGGGACTCGACAGAGTTCTTGCCTTAGTCAGCACTGATAACAAATGCGTTCTGGTAAGAGTTAGTTGGAACCGTCTATCAACTTCAAACGTAGCTTGCTCATCTCGTCGAAATAAGTGAGCGGCGCCGCTTTTAGTTGACAATAAGTATATCCGAAGTGAGCCCCCGTGCTCAGTTTGTTCACATTTTTGGGCGTCATTTTGAACTTTAGTCTTAGCGAGAATACATTCAGCTGTATCTGTGTTGAATAAACAGACGAACAATGGCGTACAAGCTGAAGACTTCCACTAGGAGGCACACTTATAATGACGTACCGTGAGAAGAGCTGCTTAAGAGAATGCAGTTCTGACCTTGTTTTAGCTAGGGCCTTCTCGCAGAAAGATTTAAATTTTTATTACGCATATCAAAAATAATCCGTCAAGGATTCTGATATGTTTTCTACAAATTTGTTCACTTTACTTCGAATGGCATCAAAATGAGTACAAACTAAGTTCGTGTTATCAATGTTGTTCCTAATTTTGTTGTTGTTCTTGCTTGATACTGGAAGGCGGAAAACATAGCACTTGTTTTATTGATCTAAAGTGCCGAAGTTAAAAACACTCTACGTATGAGACCTTTGCTGGTTACTCATAGAATGGCTACAATATTTGATAGTCTAAAACGAACAAGGATTGCTATTCTGTCTATTATCAGATAGAACAAAAATTGTAGTGTGTGTGGATGGAACATCCACAAGCTCTTAAAGACAGTACTTGACCTAAGACAGTTGTAAGGATGTGACGAACAATTTTCTTCAATAATTCCTTCTCCAATCAATACCATTACATAGGTTTAATCAAGAAATCATAATACAAACCAAAAA
>QNGE01003402.1:69581-84960 GCA_008508345.1 Paragonimus westermani | reverse complement strand
AAAATTAGGAGGTAAGGGCCCAGCACACTCGTTTGCTCAGATATTCAGGGTGAGGGTTGTCAAACAGTTCACTCTTGTGCATGGTGGAAATCAGTCGTTTCCGGTGTGGGTATCATTTGATGCCACAGGAACGCAGTATGATTGCCCGTAGTGAAGCGCCCTGATTGGATCGATTTAAACATGCCGATACTCTCGACTAGTGGGTGTAAAGAATAGAACTTCATCTGATAAATCCGGAATGCAGCGTGTCCCAACTGAGTTGAGATGTGTTTCTGCTTTATGGTCACTAACGTCAGGTGCTAGCTTATGTTATGCTAATTCCGTAATCCAGACCTCGTATCTGCTGTTGTTCATTCGGCTGAGGCGTCTGCAAAAATGCTTTTCCTGTCGTTTGCCGCGCCATTTAATCTAATGCTCTCATTTGCCTAAGGCATGAGACGGTCATTTCATGACTTAGCAAAGAGTAATGAAAGCGACCAGTAGTAATTTGGAACCTGCTCGTTTCCTAGGCTAGGAGCCATGTGATTGGGGACGTTAGCTTCAATTTGGACTAATCGGGCTTACTTCCTCCACTGTCGTTTGTTTGAGATGTCCATGTAGTAGGGACCATTGGTGTTTTGAAGGGATGAAAGCTGCAAATAAACAGTCTTGCAGACGTTCCTCTACCCTCACTTGCGACTCGGTCGTTTGTTTTCAACGTGTGGAAACTAACGTTTGCCATTTGTTCTTTATCTCCAGACTGTGTTTTTCTTGTAGGCTTACGACAGTTATGCCAGTGTCAGTCACATATACTTTTGTCGCTGTTGTCTGTCGCTAACACCAGCCTATTAACAATAACGCGGTGGTCGACTCGAGTTTTATGTCGCTTCTGCTCCTTTCACGACTTGGATCGCCTGATAGTATCCAGCCCACGTGACCGTGTATGCCACTTGGCGACAGCCTTACTATGCAAATGCTTGAAACGCGAATTGACTGAATATGGTGTAGTATTGGTTCGTTTTACTCGAGGTTAGGCATTGACGGCGTCTTTGGTTGCTTCAGGCTAATTGGATTGTTCCCGTTCAAGTTTGAACGAGGTGGTAATATCCGGTTTGCGTGTGGTCCAACAGGTTATAGCCACAAAACCCAGGATATGTGCGAACCAAAAGGAATTAAGTGAGTTTTTTGTGTGATACGTTATCATTTTCAGTTTTATATCTTGTGACTAACGACAAATGGTGGTTAGTTAACTGCCTGTGAGTAGTGTGGTAATTTTGTGTATCTCGCTTTCACGGCTCTGCAGTAGCTTTGCCGTTCTCTCTCCTTGATCGTTCTATAATATCAACTCATAATTATTTCGTTATTGGACAGTTTGATGGATTTCATATGACACGTTAGGATAGATTGATAACTAAGTGAAAGTATAGTATTTCCTAGCTTCACTCCTGGCTCAAATAGTAGAGCACTCATCTGGAAGCACGCGGTTCATATCTCTGTTCCGAATAAAGCTAAAGCACAGATTATTCACAGGTAAACCTTTCCCACATTTTATGGCCGTTAAGCGTTGACAACAATGGTTGTTTCCTAACTTTTCTTTTGGTTTTAGCGTGCGGCTTGACAAGAATGCAAAAGCAACGTGCGCTAGATCTGTTAAAAAACAAAATTCCGTCCCGCTTCCTTTGTGTCGTCGACGATAGCTATCGGGGCTCAGCGGAATTCTTGTGGCATTGCATGCTCCGTGAGGCTCTGTTATTCTCTCCATGTCTCATAGTTTCCTCCGGATTATACTCATATGAACGTGAACTCAAAGCTTCATGCTTTTCATCCAAATGTTTGATGATGGACGACTTTGATGACATTGATAGTTTACTAGAAGTTTTGCGTAAAAATATTTCCTCCACACCTGAGGTACCTCATTGTTCTCTTCACATATTAATTGATTGCCTTTCCTGGTTTCTTCTTGACTGCCCTTCGGATTTTGAATTCGAGTTTTGGACTCGACATGTGATCGCTGTGTTGTTTGCTATGTCACTTCATCCATGTGTTCGTCGAATCACTGTCTTATTTCATCCCCTCAAGTCACGTGACGGTACATTGCTGTCGGGCTCCTCTGATGTTGTCAGTATTTTAGAACAGTGTTCAGTTACCTTTGTGCGCTGTGAATCTTCTGTGTTACCATGTGCAGGTAATTCTGCCGGTCGAATTCAACAGGCTGTCTCGTTATGGCATCGATGTGCTTTACAAGGTTTCTATGCAGTTGGTAAAGAACAGCTTCGGATGGTGAACAAACCTACCTTCTTGGAACGTGTCCTGATTGAGATTGATCCTCTTAATTGGGTTATGCTGAGTCAGTCCCCTAAGCCGTCTTCCGAGATTCGTCAGTTATCTGAATCAAAGACGCAGCCAGAAAGTTCTTTTGCCTTGCAAATGACGGAGACTGAAAAACAAGCCCGCAGCAAGGTTGTCCTTCCATATGAGCTAGGTGAATCGAAATTGATTGAAAGCGAACACAAAGGAGGCGAGGCGTGTGTTCATTATCAACCCGATTGTTTCGACGACCTGGATGATGAGGATCCAGACGATGACTTGAACATTTGATCAATCGCCCGTGTTTTCCTATTTATGTACGTTACTATGTGATATTGTGTCTCTGTTGCTTCCACGACTGCTGTTTCCGGAAAGTGACTACTTTTTGTGCATTTACATTTTCAGCCAGGGTTATAAACTGTAGAAATTACAGTTTCCATTCTATTTGGAAGGCTGACTACCATACCAACCGACCGCAGACTCGTCAGCCATGACAGCAGCCAACATTCCGTGGAGTGCTCTTTTTGGTGTTCAAAAGGCAATTTCGAGGCGAATTTGTTTCATCCCTGTTACCGGTGTTCTATTGAACATTCGGCCTTCTGTAACGAATATCTTCCCAGATTTTTTTATGCCGGTTTGAATCCCAACAGACACCTTTATGGTTTCCGAAATAGAAGTCCATAACTGTTCATCCATTGCGAATGTTTTCACTAGTAGACAGCAAAACAAAACGTTACTGCATTTGATCCATTACAGATTGGCACGTATTCTAGATTTCGAGAGTCATAGTACTGAGCAATAAGTGGTGCTGAACCATGACAACGTATTATTCATTAGCAGTGAGCGCGGGGTTTCTCGATCACCTAGGCTGAGGGAGCGGTTTTAATTCCTGCGGGACTAATCGGTTCCTGTTGACAACGACGATATAATTTCTTTGTCGTTATCACCAATCCTGTCGGTTCAATTAGCATTTGAGTTGAAAGTGACCAAAGATTGCAGACTTTCTGATGAAACTTTTCTGGTCAATGGTGTCCAGTAGCCACATCGCAGTTCCCTCAATGGGCATTTGATATTATGGGGTTTCTGGCTGTCGACAGAAGTCTGTTACGCAACGTTACTTTCCACCAACTAGTTGTAGTCATTTTTTATTCAGAAAAATTTGCTTCTTGGTTAACTGTGATCTCATAATGTAGTTGAGGTAGGTACTTATTCTGCTCCTAACTGCATCATATAGCTTGTAGCATCAACGGGACACTACACTATTCTATCTGTCAGTTACTCATCTTGTTGGACAACAGCGGGTCGGTTATCTTATGGCTTACCAGTTTGTTTCATTTTGCACACCAACTAAGCCCATTTACAGTATGGCGTCCGCTAAGAGCGGATTCTGGGTTTGCAACATAGCCGTTTGGATTATTGCATGTTTTATGGCCGCAGTCAAACAAATGGGCCAAAATTGCGCTGTTCAGTAGTCAGTGGTTTACTTTTACCCATGGGTCTTGCCCACACTCTTCGAGTAGTAACCAAATGAATGGCGCGCAGAAACCCATTTTTAAATTCCTGCTGTCTGTTGAGCGGTGGTGCGAACGGGCTTTGGTAATGGCGTTGCCGATATCCAGTCAGGCCTTCTCTAATTTCGAAAGTGTTCTGGAACAGCGCGAGTCCTATACAGTTAGCAAACTTGTGTTCATCACCAAGAAAATTGGCAAACACCGTATAAATGCCCTTGGCCTCGGAAAGTTTGCCCTCTCAAGGAGGAACTCAACTGATGCCTTCATAAGCTCCTTGGCAATCTGCTTTAGGACTGATGTGAAGATGAGTAGGTGCTGTAGCCCTGTCTTGATATTTTGACAAATTCTAAAGAATCGCGTGTGGTGTAAGAACAATCGGTTATAAGTTGTACTCACCGCAGGTTCTAGATGCGTTTGTTAACTCCGTAGAGTTGGGATCGAAGACGCTAAGCTACTGAATACGAAGAACCTTTGCCATTTCTCCAATCGAGCTGATGTTCCTGTAGCCATGACTCGGGTGGATGAAAGCTTAACACTAGCTTTTCTTTACACAGGATGCAATTTCTAACACGTCTCTGTATTTCCGCTGTGCTCTTTAATGCCTGTATTCGACTCTTGGGTGCCAGGTGCTGCACATGGCAGGTTGTTTTTCAACTCTTTGAGAGACTGTGCTTTTGAGAGGTAAGAGGTCTGAACTAACTTCCATGCTCAGCTTTGGAAAGCATGAAAATGGGACTGCAAAATGTCGTGCTCGAAATTGCCGTCCGCAAAGAGCAGTGAATAACTGGTTGTCTGCCGTGTTAACGAGCGCTTGGGCATGTAGCTGCATCAGATTACCTAGTTGGTCATGTTAGATGTGTTATGTGGTTGAAGTGTACATGAATTGTGGCATACTGTTGACTGGACTGCCCCAGCAGTGCAGTGTGTTTATCACGTAGTGTCTGTTATGTCGTCATGTCCGCGTGAAGATGTCCAATTTAGCTGTTTTCGGCATGCGGTATCATGGGTCATATGTGCAGTTGGTTAGAGTAAGCATGTTGCTTCATGTGACCATCGAAAGTGATCTTGGTTGTGAAATAACGCCAGTTACATGCAGAAACTTCACTTGTTGGATTTTCCAGCTACCACACAAACTAGACAGCCCATGGTTCACAAATGCACCTGGGTGAACGCGGACCCATCCCCACATAATGAACATATGCTTCAATCGTTTCACTTCTGACAGTAACATAACTCTTACAATATCCAGTGTGTATCCGCACAGGAGTGGAACGCCGACTGAGGTGTTCCGGAAGTTTCTTTCGCAAGTGGCCTGTGGTTATTATCTAGTTAGAAAGGCTTGAACATAGGCCAGTTGAACCACCCTCACAAATCGTCATCGGATCTACATAGTTTCATCGCATCGACCCTTGTTTACCCGGACGCTGTGACACAATCTTGGGTAACTGGCCTGTGGGACAAATTTATGCAGGGTCTTCTAGGTGATGTAGCAACAACTGTCTTATTTAAGTAAGCTTTGTTATAGAAAATTTTGTGTAATCAAGGTCAGATATTTGGCAATAGAGTTTAGTTCTTGAAGTTTTACGCATCGGGCCTTTTTTTGCAAAAGTCAGTTGGCCTCTAATATGGATCGACTTCTGGATTATCTTAACAAGTCCTTGCTGCGTTTAACTTAAAAGTTAATTCAACTGCTGTAGAAACTCAGGATCCTTCACTTCGATGCAGGATTTATTTTCAGATCAGTCGTAGTGTTTCTAACTCTTCTATCGATGTAATCAGTGTATATTAACTAATGTTTTAATTTGCTAATGGTCATTGATTGGTTTCGCTTTTGAGAACAACATTTACCCAACCGTAACTAACTGTTGCCATAACTGGAGTTTCCATAGTTACCATGTTTTTCAGCTGTTTATTGAATGGATCGATGGTCAGTGAACTTTAGGAATTGGGGCTGTATGTCAGAAGTTTTCCGTCTGGATGCTGATGTACGGTCCCCTATTCCGACTGTCGTGTGAGTTTCTGTTTTGAAAGTATCACTGGAAACATTTTGCAGCCTCCTTTTATGTGATACCGCATTCCTGGTTGGCAGAGGTAAATCGTAAGATTAATATACAGTCGGCATTTGCTCATTTATGCATTAGCGGACAGCTACAGAACAGTAGCATTTGTTGCTCGCGTGAGTAGTCGAGTGGTTAACATCGAACTATACCAATCTTCACGATATCCGGGGAACTATTCGTTCGCCGGAGATCCTTGTTTTTCCTCGTGCTGAAGAGCACTCGATAGATTGAAACTAACAGGGTATCTCAGGTAATCTGTTTTAGAGTGCCAAGTGTTTAGACCATTTACATATATCAACTTCAAGTTTGTTTTTCAAATCGTTTTATTCCTATTTAAATTGCCAAAAGAGCTCTGGACTAGTTGGTCTTTCGGCTTATCGGTTTGATAACCACCATTGAGTGATGGACTGTTTGAGAGACAGCGTGGTTCCAGTGTATTGAGTAGTCAAATCGAATATTTTGTTATCGTGGTCTGTATTCTTAAGTTACCTCAGGTTGGTGGTGGTGACTGTTTTCTCCATTCCACATAATAGGTGAATTACAGCGTGTTGTGGAGCTCGTGCAGACTGATCAATTTATCCTATTTCGGGGATTTTATAAAAAAAAACGAATATAAGTAACTTATGCTCCTCTTGAATTCGATGAAACTCTCTCGGAATTAGCGCTTTTTTGTTTGTTACCAGTTTTTAACGCAGTTCTATGACTATGCTCTTCAAGGTGTCTCGTATCCTAGTTCGAATCAGGAAATTAAATTGGTTTCTTCATCCTTAACGAGCTGTGCCATCTTTGATCACACAATTAGTGCGTTATGGTGCTTGAGTTTAACCTCGATTCCTCGGATCCCTCTTCTAACAGACCCACATGGAGCTGGAACAAATCAAAGCACAAGTTGTACTGAGGTATGCCAAACAAAGAGACAGCTTAGAATTGCAAATACAACAGACAAAGGATGCGATTGCAAACGTCGAAAACGTAAGTATCTAATCGACCCAGAGGCTTTTCGTTTTAATCTCGTCTATAACCGTCGACACTTAAGCACAATCCTTAGACTCCGGTTTATACAAACTTACTTGTGGATAGTTTAGAACTCCGGTCACTGCACGTTGAACACCACTCATGTTTGTTCGTAGCATTCGCACTTCGTGTACTTTTGATTGACCTGTTGTAGAACGTACCACTAGACTGAAGTTTCTGTCACTAACTGTTGCTTCTACTTTGAGACGATATCGATGGGTCATTTGTAGTCGACCTGCAGGTGAACGAGCATCTACCGGGCCCTCCAAAGGTTTCAGGAAGTTTTTCTCGGCCAGCCGATATCCGTGACTCGTCGACGTCTGTTCTGACTTAGTTTAGCCTCGTCGGCACCACTCGTACCGGGTAGTCGCAGTTAGGAAGCAGAAAGAACACTTGAAGTCAGACCCATGGACTGTATTCCAAAGTGGTTGAGTAATGCATTAGCCCACCTACCACTCAGTAGCGTTCGGTAGAAACCAAGCGCCGCCTTATCCACAACAAAACACTTATCGACCCAAGGTCACAGCATCAGTGTTGTGCTTTCTCTCATGGTCCTGATAAATGCTCACAATTAGCAGTCCTAAGTGTGCTGAGACCTTGTTAGTCAGCTGTTGGCAGCCGGTTATTCATGTCCAGTTTTGATCCAACTCACTTTGTGTTTTCAGCCGTTTCCACCGAGTCATATCTTTTGTTTTCATGTTCGCCATGTTTACAACCGACAAAAGTGGGAAATAAATTCACATCCTAATTTGGGTCTACTGACTATTCGACCCACATGGCTGAAACAGATTCAAGCGTTTTGAGTTGCGCAATTGGTTGCCCTAACCGGGAGCAGAAATACTACAGATATACCTTTGAGATAACTACCGGGACAATTAATATATTCACCTTCCGCTAGATGTGATCAAACCAACATACCCACAATTACTTTATCGCGGATAGTTTCTGGTTTACCCGCACCATAAGCTAAGAATTTTACGGTTTACACATCTTTTGTACGCAGCGGCCTGAATTTTTTTAGTTAATGGTCCGTCTTTTTTCTCCAGAACAAAAATTACATACCTTTGCTTTGTTGTTGACTTCATCCACATACAATTCAGCTTCTAACTTTTAATTGCTGTTTAGTACTCTCTAGTTCATTTACTCGTCATACTGAAATTGCACATATTAGTTGAATTTATGAAATTTACCTAACAGGTCCTGGCAATCATATCTCAGAGTTACTGTAAACTATCTCTCTGACCAGATCGTAGATTGCACCCTTGAAAGCATGCTGGTAAACTGTTTTGAGAATTTTGTGCTCTTGTTGCTGTCTTTCTCACTGAAGCATAAAATCTGAGCAACACCCAGGAAAATGTCAGCATTACAAGATGTCCAAAATATTGAGTGCACAATCTGTTTCTACTTAGTGCTCGAATGGGATCAAGTTGTTCGTTCTCACCGTGGCGAATGTATAAAATTGGTGGTGTGCTTTATTGTCTACGATTGGTAATACACTGGCAAGTGAAACATCATTTTCGAAGTGCAGCCACTCCATGAGCACTTACATCTGGTTACCGTTCAGAGGCTTCCATTTTCGGCTTCAATGTTGCGAATTACCGGAGTTCATGTCTCGGTCATAGCATGGCTGTGCACTATTGATGAGTCGTAACAAAAGTGAAATTCGAGTCTACTGTTTCTTTTTTTGAAGGAAGCTGACCGAAAAGTTTCAGTGATGTTCAGTTTAGATCAACCAAGTCGTAGACTACTCATCAGGAACATTGGGTGTTGAAGCAGTTAGAATGCGAACTGCTATCATTAACTTGTCAGGATGACCTAGCGTTCTGCTCGGTTCACTTCGTTTACATTCAAACTGTGAACAGTGTGGACTTCGATACTTTGTTCTTAGTATCAATTTCTAATGCAGCTTAATTAGAAGCGAAAAGTGGTCCTCTTCGGTTACTCACCATTGAGCCAATTTTACGAATCTTGTCATCCTAGTTGTGGAAATAAATTTCTCACGTAATCAAGTTGGGCCCTTTTGAATGGAAGTGCGATGGGACGTCTAAATTGGTCCTTGTATTTGTCAAGTAGGTAACAGGGCCGTGGAACGGATTGCGACTCCTTCGGATTGCTGACAGGATGAGCGGTAAATGCTTGTAGAGGCCAACCGCGCTACTACTCGATGCGTTGACAACGAGATGCGCGAGAATTGCATTTGAAGAGGATTTTATCCCGAATTCAGGCAGCCTTTTGTGGTAGTTTTTACATATTCCGTATGGAAGGTGCCAGGTTTTCAGACGGACGACCTGCACCACTGGACCAGACGATAGAGTAAACACTTAAAGGTGGTCACACTTTTAGGTGGCATCTCTGAATTGTACATAAACGACCGGACTGGATCTGAATGAGATTTATATTTGTGTTTTACTGTTGACCTCTTGGGTTCCGTTGAGTCACACATTATGTCGACTCCTAGCCCTTGCATTTCAAAATCATGTAAACAAACTTCTTTCCTACTAATGGGAGCTTGACTTCTGCGACCGTCAGATTCGTGTATATGTAAATAAGTTTTCCGGGATTGAAATCGGCCACAACAATTTCCTGTTAGCTTCTATCGTGTCACCACTATATATCTTCATACGTCGAATAGCGTCTATGGTTTTTTCTGTCTAATGTGGACGTACCTGGCCGGTGCGAAGGCGATAGCTATTTGAAAACAATCCACAGAAGTGCGCCCGGGAGAAATGTGTTCAGGTCCCGTGGTTACCATGAGCCCCGTTGCCGCCTCAACAAATCAATTCAGACACCTGAACTGCTATCTCGATCAAACTCGTCTAACGCAATTACGTGGCAGTGCCCTGTTGTGCTTACTCTCCTGAAAACTATGATGATGTAGTTTGTTATGTGATTGGCCCGGTGACGAATGACCGAAGATGCCAAGCCACTTTTAGCTTCAGATGCACTCAAAGGGGCTATTTGAAACATTGATTAATTGCCTCATCCAGATGAAAAGACGCAACTGTCTGTATGTTTCAGCTTAAACCTCACGCCATCGAGCTGTCTAATTTTTTCCAGGAAGAATTTCTAATATGAAGTTGTCTGGTTTAGACAATATTTTTAAATGTGAGATTATGATTACCACCGTGTTACACTCCGGTACAAATGAACTAACATTTTCTTGTTTCATTTAGCCATAAATCTTACTTGTAGGGTATACTTGACTGAAAAGTTTCCATCTTTAATTTGGCACTTACGGTGGTCATGACAGTTACCATATCTGTTCTCAAAACTGTCGAACAACCTGTGCATTACTTGCAAGTACTTGTGATCACGCGTCTAGGCAATATAATGTTTTCATGGCCAATGCGGAGTTGGTTGCATGGTAACCAATACGAATATCTCAAGAACGTGAATCCGGGTTCAAACTCTAGCGGTAATGATGCGTATATTGCTGACGGGGTTCAGTAGAAACGAAGCTCTAACGTAGTGCTTCTGTATGAAAGTGGCTGCCTGGGAAACCGGTCTGAGTGCAGAAGCTACGATCATCTCTAAGTGATTTCCGATTTATACCAACACCAAGATCCCGCCTACTTTTAAACATTATTTTGGGGCGTATGCTCGTTAGCTGAACACTTTCACAACAGAAAAAAGCGTATTCCTCAGTAGTGAGTTAAAACTACGACTAATAGACTGATTGAAATTCTGTTCTTCATTCCTAGCATGACCAGGTACACGGTTTTGGTCCGGGGATCTTTGCTGTTGGAGCGGTTCACTGGAAAATTACTTTGTATGGAAGAAGGCCGCTACCAAATAGCCGTTTAGCTTTGGAGTGCAGGCTGCGTTCAGAAAGGCGCATCAGAAGTGCAAGAAAAGTCGTATCAACTAAATCAGTCACTGGTGATTGTGTATTAAACACTGCTATGTGGGCGCAGTTCGCAACAGCACTATCACTCCGATCATCTGCACACATATTTGGATTACAACCGGCAGTTTCTAGCGTTTTTTATTATTACTTTAATTAAATGAATTAGCCTGACCTCAATCTTTACTAGGGTTCTGGCATACATAGCGGCTCATGAGGCGAACATTAGGGAAGAACAGACAGCGTTTCTGCCGGAGCGAGGACGTGTTGGTCCAATTTTTACTCCTCGACAAATTCTGGGACAGCGTCGTTCATACTGCCAGCCAACAAGCGCAGTATTTCCCAACTATAAAAGTGCGTTCGATTCAGTGAATCGGTGCACACGTCTATATTCGCTTGAACGCAAAGTTGTGTCGACCAAGTATGTGAACATACTGTCCGTGCTTTATTCTCATACTTCAGCTCCGGTTCGGGTTTACGGTGAACTGTCTGGCAGTTTCAGCACCAGAAGTAGCGTACGTCAAGGCTGTCCACTTTCACCACTTTTGTTCAATTTTGTTATAGACGAATTAATGAAGGACTGTCTCCGGCAGTCACAAGATGATGGTGTGAAGCTCCTATCCAGTGGAAGACTGACTGATCTTGGTTATACTGACGATGAGGTGTTTGACACTTTCCAATCAGTACAGAGAATGGCAGGTGCTATTTCACGCTTTGCTAAACACTTCAGAATGTGCTTTAGGTCCTCAGGTGTCTGCAGTGTTGCTGTGATCACGTAGATTTAACATTACATAATGAAGTCATGGAGGCTGTTGACTGGTATGTGTAGTTTGGAAGGTAAGCCAGCGGTGTTTAATTTGTGGTGAATGAAAATGAAGCACGTATCTTTAAGACTGGGATGGTAATCGGCATTCTACGGCACTTCTGGCGACAATAAGGCGTCTCTGCAAGTCATTAAACGCGTGTGTTGGAGGAAATAGATTACTGTGTTACTTTACAACAGCGAAACATGGCCTATTGTTTTCGATGACCATCAATGTCCGTTTCTGATCGTTTGCGTGGGTTGGCACCAACGTGAAAGCAACGGTGTGATTGGGAAGCAAATACTTGTTAGTGATTGTCAAGGGAGTTCTTTTTTCACTCCTTACATTTGTACAGACTTAGATGGTTATATATCAGCTGGTCGTTTACCACATCGAGCACTCTGTTGACACTGCGACCGACTGGCGCAAGGTTTGAGGTGGTTAGATGATGATCTGGCGTAGGTAATGGGGTCGTTCACCGATGTCGGTTTCGCCATTCACAAAATTGGTGGTTGGAGACTTCAGGTGAGATGGCAGCTATCTGGGCTCTGTTGTGCGAATGCTGTTTGGCAGAGTTGTCTATTAAGTGAGTGAATTTAATGGCGTGGGACAGTGAAAGTCTTAAGAAGCTGTCTTGCTGATAACATCTTGCTTTCACTTCTGGCATGATTGTTTGTTTGCAAGGTGTAGGCATCTTGTTGTTGAGTGTTTGAATACAGACGTAGCTACTTCTGTTAGTTAAGTACGTTTCCCTTTTCCTTTGTTTTCTTCTGTATGGTTTGCGTTTCCTTCATGGGTGTACGGTAGTTAAGCGTAATTATGAACCGCTGATGTAATTCTGTCTGCGTTGATGATTTGTTTAAAGCCTAGCTATATCCTCTTAGACCATACATGTTAGAGAGGCATAACGGATGATCTGTGATTTCCTGCAAATAAAGAAGCAACTGAATTGAATAAGTGGGGTTTCGTTCAAAATGAGCTGTGAACAGTTGTCTTGTGTGAGTAGTTTAATCATTTCAGACTGCACAAACGGCGTCGATCAGGCGACAGAACATAACGTAGCCGTTTGTTTCTTTGTAGTTATCTGTTCGTAATCGGGTGAGCTACGAGGTTCAGTTGGACGCGGTTACCAAGATGCAAGAGAAACCACTGAAGAAGCTGGATTCTATACTACGGGTATGAACTATTCCGTTACCAATTTTTAAATGTCTTCTGGCGACTACCCTGAAAATTAATTAATCGTCTGATCCCGACCGAATATAAAATGGCGCTTTTGAACCGGGGTTTATGGAATCCGTTAACTGTATGGTGTAACTTTTTTCTTACCCATAAGTTCCAAACTTATCTGAACCACTTAGTTGTTACCCGTATAAAATCACTGCTGATCACCTGTGTCCTATTTCATGATGCTCACCCCCAAACCAGTACCCTGCGACAGATTTTCTCCCTGTTTAGGTTAATCGGATTACAGCAGCGTGGGTGAGGTTCAAACCGGCAAACCCTCGCGGTATAAGCCGATACTGTTATGAAGTTGATCACCAGTCCTGTAAGCAACACCATTCATGGTGCCGTAGTTAGCAGTAAAATTAGTGAAAACTATTCCTCTTTAAAATCATGAGGTCATCATTTAGGTTACTTCTTCAGCATGTCTGGTGTTTTGATGACAACTTATTAGTTACTTCATGAATAACATAGCTTAGTTGATTTTTCTTAGAAAAAATGCAAATGCTTCGTACAAGAAAAACGATAGTACGAATTGGTACAAGCTCGCAAATTTATATGCGTGTGCGCAGCCTGAACACACATGATAGTTACCATGTAATTTAAGGGCTATCTAACAAAGTGACGAACTAGCAGTTACTCCAAATTATTAACGTTGTAACTGTTTTCCAAACCGTATTGTCCTATGCTGTCTGGTGTACCCTGCCATTACGTAAATGAAGTCTGAGTTGGCACATCGACAACAAACACGTTCGCATTCGGTTTACGCCTTTTAATCACTCCACAATTTGTGAGCTTAGTTTAGTCACTCAAAAGATTCTGTTCATACGGCGAACTGTGCCCTCATAAAAAAGTAGTTCATTCCAAGGTAATTTAAGAGGTTACACAAACAGAAATCGGTGATTTTGGTGCAGTTTGTGATGATCGAAAGGAATAAATAAAAGCCTCACATATGTGCTGTACACTCAAACGTCTTATAACTAGCTGCCCTTGTCTTTTCAGGAAAGTACTAATTCCAAAGGACGCATACTTTTCAAGGGTACTTGACCGTTGTTCGCTTAATTAGAGTGTGTTTTAATGATCTCCGGCAAACAAACTTGTTGGCAGCCTTCCAGCTCATATTAGCACACATACTGGGTAGTGGTGTCAAAACCACAGCGGATTTGAGACGCATACAGAAGAGACGATCGTTTGTATGTGATAGCAGACCTGATGATCTATCGGTCCTTGGCAAAGGAGGCCTGATCGAGATGAGCTCTAACCGGCTTCAGTTTTCACATGACGTGCGAGGAATCTGAGCGCTGCTATCTCGAAATGTGAATGTCGACGACTATGCTTTCGATATGTTCAAAAGTAGTAGTTCTTTGAATGAAAGACAACGGTTGCCTCTCCTTACAACGATAGTGATGGGAGATATGGCGAAGAACGTAACACCACCCGTGCAGTGAAGTTCCAAAGTATCCGCTCATAAATCAGCTCTTCAGTCTTCTGCAAATCGGTGGTCAGTCCAGCGGGTACTAGGTCGTCATAGCTGCCACCGCGTAGGATTTTCCCACGTGGTTTCGCTGCATGCATTGGGCCGAAGAAGACTTTTCGACTTAACACTACTTCCGAGCAGCTGTAATCTGGTAACCGAATTTGGCGAACAACTTCCTCATTAATGCAGCTGCTTTCTGTCTGTGCTGGCCTAAGTGCTAAAAGTGAGGTTCGCTTGACCTGGAATAATCCCCTACCAATAGTTCATCCGCAAGTTTGTTGTTTGTTCAGCTGATCGGAAATTACTGTACTGGTTTTAGACTGTACTATCGTTTTGAAACTCATTTCTCCTGGTTTACTAAAGCGGGTTAGCGGTAACAAACTAGTATCATTTTCACAGAAGTGGACTTCATGCTTTTTTAAACATAACGTTTATTTTTACCCTACTTTAGTATTAATGTTGGACTGAACTTATTTGACAGGCCATGAATATCTCACTGGTAGCACTTCAGGCGAACATCGCGCGCAATCAACGTTGGCTAAAGGCTATCCACGGTTGGATTGCCATTCACCAAGACTTGTGTCGTCGAAGGCGTTACCGATGGGACCAAGAGATCAGTAAAATGCGCAGAGAGGTGAGCCGTTTATTCTGGTTCGAAAATGTGCCGTGTGAAATGTGTGTAAAATTCGGTACTGTGCAGGTAACACTCTTCTCGTAAGATTTTTTGATAGTTGAGTATTATTCAGGTACCTTAATAAACGTGAACACCCCTTACACAGTTGGTGTTCTGCATAACATCATTTCCTTGTCTCTCCCACTTCAACCTTAAATTAGAGCTAATAGTCTCACCGGCAGTTCTTAAACAATGGTTTTTGATGTCCATGCGGCCATAGAACGTTGATAAGTAAGAGATTACTGATGAGTGATAGAAGCGCTACTTTACTCCACACTTCTGTTAGATCTTATGAACTGTGCATGTTTTATCTGCTCCTCACATTGCACTTCAAATGTGGTATTTGTACTTAGTCCACACCAAGTGTTCTGATTGCGTGAGTAATGCGGCCGCTCACCAATGTGTATTGCGGAACGCCCGGGACGTACGCTTAGTTGGTCAACTAACCAAGTTATACAGCCCGCAGTGGTTGGATCACGTACTGTGCATG
>QNGE01003402.1:0-64716 GCA_008508345.1 Paragonimus westermani | reverse complement strand
GGGGGGGTATGTGACATCCCCAACATGTGTCCTGAATTAACGTGTTGGTTTGTTACGTAACCACATGGTGTCTGTCTATACAAGAAACCTTTAAATTGTCGATATCGACTATATCATGCTTCCAGTTTATTCAATGGCGAGGTAGTTATCCCGGCGCGAAGTCACTCAAAACTGTCGAAAGTGGGATGCTCGTGGTGATCGTTTTACTAAATCACTCTGTATTAACATACATGTGAGTATATGTGAATCATGTTGAATACGACTGAACCGTGACATTTTCTCATGGAAAATGATGGAAGGTGCTCCGCGCGGTTCCGAAGGTCACGAACTTAGTTCACTCGGTCCACTGGATGAGGTGCCTCTTATGAAAGCTCATTAAGTATTCGGATTTTCGATATGTGAACCCGATCTGTTTAAGTTGATTCTCAAACCTTCCATTAACATTGCTCTAATACTTGGCAGCATGGGCGGATACCATTTCGTCCATTTATGTTTGAAAGATTGAGCTATTGGTAGTGCTCCCAGCTGCTGATGGAAACGCTGGACTAGACCTTTTCGAAGTGGGGTGACATACAATCTCTTTCATAAGTTTACAACCGAACTTGTGAGTCAGGCCACGAAAGCGGGTACATTGGAGCTGTGAACCTTTATCTATGGTAAGCGTAAGCGGTTTATCGAAATTGGCCACCCAATGTTGTGAAAACGTCTTAACACTAGCATGGAAATAGCCATCGGTCAACGAATGGTACCATCTATACGTGAGATCATGCAGATATTTCCATCGGCGAGTGGTAGTTGGCCAATGGCATTCAAATGGATGTGTGGGATTCAAAAATTCCGCAGGAAAACGGCCATCTGAGAAGGTAACATGACAGTGGATCTTGCTGTTGTGGCGGTTCAAACACAGTAGATGAAATTGAGACCGTATCAATTTGTAACCTGGGCAGAGTGTCTGTGGTTATATTGATGAATCCTAGAATGTGACGAATGTCCATCATAGGTTGTGCGATGCGATCAAGATGATAGATTTTGCGAGCAGTCGGTGGTAGACAATTGAGCTTGTAGAGAAACGATTTCTGAACAATCAGAACCGTAAAGTTACGACTTCCTAACAAAAGTCACCATTAATTCCTTGTCTAATGTGACACAACTAGGTCGAACAACGGCGAGTCTTCAAAACGTCGTCAGAAACTACAGGGATAGGATTGCACGTTGGCACCAAGTCAGTTCTACAAAAAACACTTTTGTTGTTTAAAGCTAAAGGACAATCGTGGATGTGGGAATTGGGCTAGCAGTCAGAGATTACTACGCTGTTATTTGTACGAATGTTGACCTGAACGAACGCCAATCTCCTAAAGTTAAGAAAGTCATATTTAGTGGTGCTCACCAACAGACGTACGGTGGCTGGATAATACTTAGCTGTGGCGTGATAAGATTCAACCTTTCCGTATTTCGAGGTGGAGTCTGTGCGGTGGGACAATGGTACCAAGGTCTGATGTGTTATCTCGTGTTTAAGCGTCAGAAAGACTCACATAGTAGAGGTAAGTTATGGGGAACTTCAGAGCAATATGGGTTATCGGGGTACATTCTCGGGTAGGAGTAAATGTAGACTAGTAGAACTGCTTTTTGACAATCGTCATTTGTTCCGAAAACTGACAAAAAGTCAGTAGCGTTGATTGCACAATGAATACCTGTAATGATGAATATTTGACGAAACTGTAGGCACAGATGTAGATTCGTTGAGATTCGAATGCCATTAATTTTTTTCAAGTATAGATCGGTTAGTTGAGGAATTCGCGTTCCTTCTTAGTGGAATGAGCTTCTCCTATGTCGATGAGAAATCCGATACCACTAGAAGCGACCTAGGCCGGAAGTAAGCGGTATTTTAGAATTAAGTCCGACACAGTGGTCGTTTCAGAAATGGATTTGCATGAGTGCAGTCGGTTCCACTTTCTTGCGCTAAGATTGAAATTTTTGATGGTGTCAGGAAAATGATTCATATCTGATATGAAGTTGAGAACGCTAACGGTGAATCAAATACGTGCTGGGTGATGATCGAATTTCATTCATCACAACGTTTCATCTGCGTTATGATTGCAGTTAATTGCTCGGTGTATGTGACACTCGATTGTTGAAGTGATACGATAAAGGCGGTAAGCGCTGGTTGAGAAGGTGGACTAGCTCCAAACATTGTCCGACGTCAACAGCGTCTTTCAGCTCCAAAATGGGTACAAAGAGGTTACAGAACGCCAATGGTTCGCGCATAAAAGGATGCAGGTGTTTCAACCAGAGTTTACCTGGTCCAGACAGGTTTTTTATAGATCAAAGCAATTGGTTTGTAACCCCCTAGCCCGATATTGGAAAATGGCTGCTTTTGCTTTCTCCTCTTCTACGACAAAATTCCATTTACAAGAGCATGTTTCGGAGTGCATTGTGGGTGTTAGACTTCCTCCGCAGTCTCTGGTCCGACTGACCTACATATGGACACTTCATTGGCTGGATTTTACCCTTGAGCTCCAAGCGTAGCTTCAGCTCGAAAATCCCACAAACGGGGCTTAGAAATACAAAGGTTGGAAAATGCCATTGCCTCTTCATCGAGTCATGACTCGATGAAGTAAATATCAAGTGGAGCATTGTATTGTGACACTTAAAAATTAATCGATACTACATACAAAGTAATGTGGGTCCAAAAAGTCACATCGCGCCCATCTGCCTGCGGTTTATAGGCAGACGAACAAGTGGACAAGCTGTTTGGGACACTTTTCTTGAAGAGCAGCTGAGATGGGACTACAGCAGACGTTGAATTGGAGGAACGCGACCGAACTGTGATACTTGAATTTTGAGGGCTTGAACCGCTTCGAATCGAACATCACCCATATTCGATCAAGGCTTTTGCATTTCAAATGGACGTTCTGACTGGCCCACCTCGTAGGAAAACACTATACCCGAGTTTCACTCTTATTAATGCTGGTCAGTCATTTATATCCTCGCCGGACCCTGAATTTGCACCCCAGCCCTCGTATTCGTGAGATTACTGTGTTAACCACGGTATCAGTGGTCTGAAAAAAGGTAGGACCGAGTATTCATGTCCAAACATCCAACCCTAACACTGTGTGAGCAGTGTTCGGTGTTTGGAAGATGAACAACCCGATTCGCGCTGTTCACTCCTACTGATAACCCCGTTGTGAGGAATTCCCAGCTAGTTTGAAGTCATGGACTTCACTAAACCGACGGAGCACGGTTTAAACCATTATTTGAAGTTCGTGGATTTAGACTGCTTCAAATTGAACGCTACCCGCACTTGATTGTGGCTTTCACACTAGAATCAGTTTTCGGCTAGCTCATTTCGGAATCCTTAAACTTCTGTTGACGATTTGTTTCATTGTTCACTGCTAACGGTCCCAACCGATGACCCTATCTGATGGTTTTTACCCTGAAGACATGCTTGGCTCTGAAAATACCAAACTCATAGGTAACGTGACTGAAACTGCTCTAGTTTCTGTTGGTAGTGACCGAAGGGATAGGCAGCGTCTGAGATATAATCGCGAAACATACATCATGCATGCGAATACAAAAACACCATTAATTACATCACACTTTCATGTCTGAAACTGTTCTCATGCGGATGGTCGAACGGTCGTTGTCCAGCGACGGAAACTCTCAACTTGAGCGCGCGGTTTGTCGGGGAAGTCCCCATTCCCCTGAAAATATGGAGAAAAAGATTAACAAAGTACACCTGTGAGGTATCTTCATCATTGCCATGTTCATGTGCTTCTCCGGTCTTCATGAGCGTCCTCAGCTGTCGTGCCAATTGTTTTTGTCATCCCAACTACATGCCTGCTATATACTGTTTGAGCTTTTGTCTGATCCATTCTTTCGATCCTGCTGTGTTGCTAGTCCCAAACTTTATAAATATGAACGGGTTTGTGACCATGTTGCCTTCGGGCTAAACGACATATTGAAGCTCTGTTTGAAGGCCATTCTTTTCCCTGTGTTCATGCGGTAGCCTCGGGTGGACGAGTTGGCCGGAAAGAGACTAAATGACCGTGTATATTCCGCACCCTGTTGTTCGTTATCGTTATCAGTCGTTCTGTTAATCGCCGTATCATAAATTGTTAATTCGCTGCCTGTTCACGCACATGTGGGCGGTAATTCCAGTTATGACACAGCTAAGCAACCAGTGGTAAATCAGACGGTCCATCGGCATACAGAGTGCGTGATATAGTCGATATAAACTACAATTTCACTACGTGCATGTCATTAGTAAAATTGGGGTTTTCCTAAATATCTACCGACGAACTCTGCCTTGCCCCACACGACAAGTTTAACAGGCAAGGATAGCAATGTCTGAACATCTGCGGTCTATAGGCTGTGTATTTAATACCACTGCCTATAATATAACGACGCAACACTATCAGTTACGTTTTACGAACTAATAGGGCTTCATTGTTCCCATAATTTGACAGCACCAATCTTGAAAACAAACTAGTCAGAAATAAATTTAATCCGTCCGTTGAGAGAAGCTTTCTGAATCCAGTTCACCTTTCCTGAGCATCACCACTAAAGTCATTTGACTATACCATCTCGTTTGCGTGTTTTCATTCTTTTGGAAGATCCTTGCCCTTGAAGCAACTGAGGGCTTCGTCAAAGCTGTATTCGGTGGAGGACCCAACGGTGCCTTGCGTGACCAGCAAAAGAACTCGTCGGTCGGATGTTTCCAGCCTCAGTCAAAGTGTGAAAAAATGTGGTTGTCCCGAAGGCGTAAACAGGCAGAATTGGTTATCAGTCAAGAATCGTGTGATCGAATCAGGAATATCGAAACTTTGCTACGTACAAGGGGATTAAGTACGGACGAACAGGTGATTGCCAAAAAGAAATTCTTCGTACCACATCATTCACTTCTGATACGCGAAAAAGAGTTGAGTGAAGTTGCTACGAAACTACAAGTCGAACAAGATGTCTTGTTGACTAATATAGACAAGAGGAAGCAAGAAAAGCAACAGCTAGAGTGAGTCACCATGCTGTCTGGGGCTTCACTTTACCCTGCATAATTTCAATGTGCAAACGGCTCCACTATGCATGCTGCTGTGTTAACTGTGCATGCAAAACCATGGTGATAGTATTTTTAATGCTGTATGTGTCTGGTTTGTACAGAATTTCACGCTGCTATTTCCTGATACTTGAATTGAAACTGATTGAGCGTGTAATACGAACGTTGACAATGCTGCCTCCTAAAACTCGCATCTAAATCATTTTTTCGTAAACAGGGTTATTTTGTAGGTAATCTTTTCACCCACTTCTGTATAATCTTGTATTACACTATCATATCCATGCTCTTATTAGGAGGTTAAATTCCCCTGTCTTTGTTTGGGCTGTCACACTACATGTTATCTAGAACAGTAACGTCCCTGTTATGGTATCTGAGCCGGGTCGAAACCTCTGAATTCATTACACCTACTTTGTAGCGTTTTTGGTAAGTGTGTTTCTTATGAAAGAGATCGGGTAGCCTGATCACTATTCGCAGGCGAAAATGGCTGGTCGTTTGCGTACAACAATTTTATCGTGCCTGATATGACGTTAATGACATAGTGATCCACACGGTTGCTTCATGAGAGCTGGGTCGCAGTTCACATTCAAGCCGTCTCAGAAATATGCGCTACTGATGAGCGGTAGCAAGAGCGAAACTCGAATCAAGTGCTGCTGTCTGAAAAGGAGTGAACTTAAAAGTCTGTAGGAATGTGGAATATGCGATCAGCTGTGATGACCACATACTTTATGCCCTGCGAAATCTATGACTACTTATCGGGAAACATTTAACCGAACTATCTCTTGGAGGCTTTATTTCCAACATTCGGTGCAATGTATTGTCTCATCGTTCTTCCTACGAACGTATATCAAACTTTCACAATTAGGGCCGGAACGTGAGTACTGTCACGCTAACAAAGTACTCTCTTTTATAGCATGTTGAATGGTAGTAGACGTGTACTGTGACTAACACAGGTTTATAAACAGCTAAAAGCTTATCAAACAGAAAGAACTGTAACATCTAATGCTGCTGGCTTATATATCAATATAGCGTACTGTGAACGGACTTCATAAATGCTCGATAACATTCTTATCTTCCAGTTAACATCTGGTTGGTTCGTTATGCTTTCGAATGAATTGTTGCATACCGTATTAAATGATATCAGTGACTGCGACCTGTCTAGTATCATGGGTTAATATTCAGAATCAATTAGAAAGGTGACACCCTTCTGAAACAGAACAGTAGTTGCTTTGCCATTGAAGATTTGACCGCAATAGTAACAAGAAAGTGACGCTCAACAGGACTTTGTTAACTTCAAATGCTCGTATGTACGTATATCAAAATACGTTACTTACACTCACAAGGTTAGATAGCCGAGTTCCTAGTATGTGGTCTCTCCTTTCAAATTTTTTTCACTGTGTGTACGCACGCAAGTAACGCACAGGTACTGTGAACCCCACTGTTAAGACCAGTCTATGACTTGACACGTTTCCTCTGCTAAGTTATATCGTACGAACAGCCCTTCATAAAAACACTTCAATACTGATTACAGTGCAACTTGACAAGTCAGTATGTGACCAGAGCTCAAGGATCGCTAAACGCAAAGCCCAATTGGCAAAAGTTTAACGCTGATCAGCTTTGCCGAGTGTCGTGGTTTCCACATCAATAGTTCACACGCGACCCAGCGGAAATCCACTACTTACCGATGACCGAGTGGCCGACCTCATGACCAAAATGACTGACTTCCCGTTACCACATTGCACATGCATATGGTGGCTGATCGCAAATTAGGGCAAACACTGTACTTGGTGTGCTTCTTGTAGAGCTAGAAACACCTTGGAAACTCGTGCGAATTTTCCCACAGGAGGTAATTCGTGTCTATTGTAGGCTCACCAAATGCTTGGAAATCTGACTGCTCCGCGAGATTTCGTCCCACATTCCACTACCGACAAATAACGTGACATATGATTAAGAATTTACTTTGACTGCAAGAGTAGTCTGGCCTAAAAACTGCAGTCTTTCTACGGAGTCTGGAGAGTTCGTCTGAAATCAATAATGGGCTTGACATTGACGTCTCAGTACAGAACTGTCAGCCTGAATCTGCTGTCTGAGTTCAGTTTACAACATACACTACGACATATTCATATCCTGATATATTTCCTATTTTACAAACAACTGTTCTAGAGAGAGATGGGCATCTGTTATTGAGGAAATCTCAAGGGAGCTTGCAAACTCTGAAGAAAATTTCCGGAAACGAACAATCGAGTTGCAAACGCGACTGGAAGAGGTAGACAATTTTTAACAGGGTTTGTGGGAATTTCACAACCTTTTTCAGCTATTATCTCAGAGAGATTCGATGCGGATGATGGAACAGGAAGAATTGATTGAAGCAACTGTGAAATACGTAAATCGGAAGAGACAGATGAATGAACTGCATCAAGAATTCGCTCATCTTGGCCTGAGTCTGTCAATCAACGGTGTCGGTCGGTTCAGCTATTTTGAACGTCGGCCAAATTATCTTCCGTACAGGTAACTCGAATATCGTGGCTCTTAACCAACTAACTTGACTACAGTAAGAAAACAAAATCGGGATTTTAACACAATCCACAGATTGTTAACCATTGCCGAATTGATCGCTATCCATGTACGAAATCTGACTGCCTGTTCACATGAACAGAATGTGCAATCCCTACAGTCGCCATGGCCAAAGTTAGCACCAGTTGCTTCCATACGCATGTGTGTAACTTACCCCGATTCTCACTCGCATCCACGCTTACAGTTGTCGTTGATCATGGGACGTAGATTTATCCATTGTCTAAGATGGTGAGCAATAAATATTGATTTGTTCCTTTTCAGCGACTTACACCATTCGGCCCGTTTTTGTTCCTTAACCTGTCTTATTTGCTTGTTATCGGTCCAATGATGAACGATCAAAAACATTAGATCGTCGCGTTGTTTCTTCTGTGAAATCTACAACCGTTGTCCTAACTGAGGCACTTTACTTGGAGAAGTGAAGTGATTCAGTTACTTTCTCCCTTATCCTTAGACTCCCGTTTGACGCACTGTTACTTGGTTCATAAACTTGTTTTATACGATTGATTTTAGTTATTGTAACTAACTGGGTAAATTTATAGCTGGATTTACAATTCTGGTCCAACAGTTTAAGACTGCCTTGGGGAAAACATGAGACAACTTTATGTGCAGTGTTGTAAAAAAAATACTTAGCAACAGTCGGATTCGTGATCACTTGCGTTTAGTTCGTCAACGTTTCGTTCTCTGCTCAAAGATGTCATCAAAACAAGAGCTTACCCTATGCAGCTGACGACAATTTTGAAACCGTTTCTACAGTTGAATCATAGATTTCTGGACCACAGTGTGTTCAAATTATATTCCAGTATGAATTGGTCGGGAAATCAGTTATTCCATGTTAGACTGTTGTAAAGCATATGTTTACTCATGAACTTACGGTGATTGCTAGTCGTGGTGACACTTTAGTAAGTTGTATTGTCTGTTGAATGACAGTGAAGCCCCAGTGTACTTTTTTCTCATGCCTAAGGTAGGCTGGTTCGGTTTTCATTCTTTAAAAATTGTCGCAGGTTATAAAACAGAGTGTACTACTGAGACATTAGAAAATGCTCGGTCTTATTGGGATCACATTTTCTGATGTTCCAGGAAAGGTGCAAATTGTGTGTACACCATGGCGATAAAACCAAAACACTCCATAACTATGAACGTCTACATTCCTAATTTTATCCTCTAAGAGAGACGCAATGTTTGTGGCCATGAAATTTCGATATCAGTTCACATTTGTATCTGTTTCCACACTTCTGAAATGTAAGCAGAGCATAATTTGCAAACGCGGTGCTCGTATTACGCCCAAGTTATGGTTAATCTGGTCAGTCAATCCTTTCTGTGTAGACTTCGCTCTAATTTACCGGGTCGATTGACCAGTACGTGTTTGAAGGCACCACCTGACAGAGCACGAGCTGGAGTTGAACGATTCTTACCTCGTTCGCTGCCTTTACGCGATTATCAGTTTTACGTTGCTCAAAGGCACCGCTCTTTTCGGGTTTTCACCGCCTTCAGGTTCAGTCATTTCAGGCAAGTCGACGGGCGGGCATCCAGATGAGAAACACATCTCTTGCAGCAATATTTTACATTGGTGACTATGTAGAAGTGTTTAGGCAACCAGGTAAGATTCCTTGAGTGTGCGGCAGTTTTGCTTTCTTGTAGCTACCACACTGCTTTCCTTCAAACAGCAAAAAGAGGTAACAAATGTACTCTCAATCGAAGAGAACTCCGATCGTCCGTCGGTTGACCGTGACCTCCACCGTATTACTCAACCTCGTAGAAAAACTTGGGGCACTCCGAAAAAACTTAGGGAAACGTTGAGCAACACATTTACCGCATCCGGCAGTGACCAGGGTCAAGCGTCATTGTTTCATACACTGTCTCTCATTACCAGCCGAGTCAGACTGTTAAACCACTGTATCCGGGTTCAATGTAATGAGTGCAGCTGAACTTGCTTCATACTTCTTATGTATTCTCTTCCCTACGTTATTAACTGTGTGGTGTTACATCTCAGTACTGTTCTACCCCCATCTGCATTTGTATTTACAAACCTCACTTCACATAATACTGTTTCAGTATCGCCGTCTAAGTAATTATAACTGGCCTCATGACACTGTGTTTATGTGTGTGTTTATGTGGGTTCCCTTAACCGGCAATCTTTGCGCGCAAACTTTCGTCGTGACAATGAGGATGAAGAAGGTTGTCAGGGAGATAATAAACTAGTTTTTCTCTCAGTTGCCATCGAGAATAATGCTTTCTTATTAAGGGAGATTTCGCCTTTTCCCACCTTTCTTTTCTGGCCATGGGGCTCTGAAGACATCGCCATGGAAGTGTTTGTAGCCTGCGAAGTTTGAGGCATGAGAGCGGGAATAGGGTGCGTGAGTTAATGCATGCTCTACGGACGCAGTGAACAAACTGTAATTTTGAGTGTAATTCTCACCCCAGCTCATGCATCGCTTCATCGCTGGTGCCAACCAACCGTCACTTCAACAAAGGCTACTACTGCAGCCAATTTCTATATTTCGAACTAGAAAGTTCTTCCGCGTGATCGTTCGAAATTTAACGGCTGCTACAATACAAGATACAGTGACCTAACTGAACACTGACAACCTATCAAAACCTAAGTGGTCACTTTCACAGACAGTCAAACGTGTACATTGACAGGAACGTCGCCAGATCTAGTCCAAACTAGACTGAGCATACGGTTTCAATGGATTATTTGCAAGTATTGTGTTGTCACTACTCATTGGTTGACTTACCGTGCCCGTAATGTGAATGGTCATAGATGTTACAAAACAGTTTGTCACAATTCTGCATTCACATTTTGCTAAAGTTGAACAATCTCATACTTTATCGAACAAAATTGGTTCTTTGGTGTTGTTGGCTGTTTCTTGCTACGTCAGACATATTCATCACAATCGCAACATTCCTTTATTGTAGATACAGTAAATAGCGGAGCCTTTTCTCTCTTTTGGCTTTGTAAAATACTTCTGTCTAGAAATGGCTATCAACCTCAGGGATATTTTTCGGGGGGAACAGGTCGTTCTCTTTCTGTGTTGGTTTTTTTGTGAGCCTAGTTTGCTAGGTGAGTGTATTTGAATGTCGTTTCGTTTTTGTTAGAGTTCTATTGATGTTCATCAGTGGTCGAATGTATGAGAGTAGCTTTATTTTAGAGTCATTGATAGTGTAGGTTTATTGGATTTCGGTAAGCGTCCTTTGGCTTCGGCCATTGTGACAGGCTAATCCGAATCGGATGCCGCTAACCGTGTAGTTCGCTAGGCGAAGGCAACATTTGTGAAGCTTCTCAATCTCTGGTGTCCAGGTATGGTTCTCTTATTCTCGGTCTGTGATCTGTGAAACTTCTGAACATTTTGATTAGATTAACCGTGAATTTCGACGAGACTATACTACAACATTTCATCGTTTACGGTTGTTGACTGTCTAATGGTACGTAGGAAAAACCGTTTTTACTGGAATTATTACAGCAGGCCTTCTTCGTAAAAAGAAGTTTATTCCCTTCAGTGTAGAAGAACCAGAATGGGTCATTTTGGACTGTCTTGCAACCAAATAACTTTTAGATGTACTAACATGGGCTTCATCAATCGTAACGCCACTGAAGTTAGCTTGTTAAACACCAGGTGTGTGCCGTGATCGCAGAATTGAGTGGAATACTTGTTCATTGTTAAATATCAGACATTTTGCACTGGTTTGCTGGTTCGAACCAATTTCCAATGATTCACATGAAGGACGTCTATAGGCATTTCTCTTGATTCCACGCCTGATAGTATGCCCATTGTTAGCGCAATTTTTTAGTACTGACGTATGATTCTTTCCCATTTTGGTTTCAGTGTCTTCTGTTGATTTTTTAGATGTACCAGGTACTATCATCATCATTTTTGTCATCGTTATTGCGGTTCCGCAGAGGGTATCCATGACGATTGTTCATGTACATTACCCAATTTATTTGATTGTATACTCCCTCCATCAGCTCAGAAGAGTTTGTTTTATACCAACAGATTTCTCGATCTTTTTGCCTCCGTGATTACCCACTGTTCCCACTCCATCACAATGCGGAATTGTTGTTTGCTGTAGTTTGTTTATGTTGACTCGTAATCATCAGTTGATTTTACGCTCTTTTATGACATTTCAAACGACAGGTGATATGCTGAATCGCTCTTCACCCAGGTTGGTATAAAATCTAATCACAGGTGTGTCATCTACAGAAAATGACGCTGTTTTTGAACAAAACGATCATATTGTTTCACGTGTTCCTCGATGTACTAGTCCTGTAGAGTGTAATCGCGTCCAATCTCAGGAGAAAGAATTGACTGTCGATCTGGTTACGACACATTTTCGTAAACGTCGTACCCGTCAAGAAACGTCGCATTTTTCAGTGTTCTGAAGTGTCACTTGCGTCAGTGCCACTACAGGCCTAATAAGTAGCAGCCTTAATAATAGAACATTGTAATGTATCCTCATTTTCTTCTGTTATATGTGTATTCGACCACCATGCCACAGACATTGCGGTAAGTAGCACGTGACTGGGCATGTGTGAACTAGCCTCGCCCATTCAAATATCAGCTCTCATCCTCGACTGTTGGTCGTTTCCCTATTGCACTATACGATATGGGTTCAGTGGATTACTGGTGAATAGTCGGGGATTTGGTTAATTTCACGTTGAACGATATTCATATTTGATCGCAACTTTCGTATTCAGCCAGCTCCTCCACAAAAGAAGCATTGGACCTAAGTTTCACTCTTGTTTGAGTTCGTCAGTGGTGCGCATCCTTGCCACAACCGGGGTTAGAATATCGGTCATACTTTCATGAGGCGATCATGTTGACCACTGAACTACTCACCTCACATTAGGCATGATCTAATTATCATATGTGAATGTGCAGTCTATTTCGTTTATGCATAATGATCGGTTGCCCGATCGTCTAGCTAGGAGACACAGTAACTGTTGTGTTAACTCTAATCGTTTGCCCCGTGATTAGAAATTCCGAGGTAGGTCGAAATCTACGATCTCACTGAACCTGCTAGGCGATACCTTAGGTTACTGATGAATAGTTGGAGTTGTCGATTGTGGTTAACAGGACAGTTATTTTGTCTCCTATCTAGACGATCAGGCAGCGGGATCGTTATGCACAAACGAAAGTGACCGAGCGTTCAGATATGATGATTCGGTCGTGCTTAATATAAGGTAAATGGCGAGGTGATCAACGCGGTTGCCTAATGAAAGCGTGGCCGGAGTTCTAACCCCGGTTGTGGCAAGGACGTGCACCACTGACAATCTCAGACAAGAGTGAAACTCAAGTCCAGTGCTACTTTCCGAAAGAGACTGACTGGACAGTCTATCTGAGTTATATTCAGTGTTGAATCATGAGTTCCAGCTGTCTGGTGGTCTGAACCAGTATTTGTAATCATAGGAGACTGACTATCAATCAGTGACAGTAGTCTTCCTGGAGAGGCTTTCTGAACTATACGCTTCAGATAGCCCCATGGCCAAATTGCTTGGTGTCCCCTCAAGACCATCTGCAAGATAACTATAAGTGAAGGACGAACTAAGCAGCATATGGTAAATATAACACCGCTGATTGGATGCCATCTTAAAGTGGATCAAGGACTTGGTGACGTCAACGACGCCAGCTTTCCGTGGTTCACACATATGCACGAAAAACATGGCGTAGCCCTTATCGTAGAGTGCATTATATGACAGATCTATTCATTTCGCCGGCCGGCTGCAGGCTGAACGGTTCAGGATTTCCCACTGGCGATAGTGACCGGTACGCAGGACAGCGAATTAGGGGATTTCTTGTGCAATGTTTCTGCACACGATTCAGGAAGAGGTTACACAAATTGATGTGAGTACGGATGAGGTGAGTTCTGTTGTGCCTACCACTTGACGGAATGGTAGTAGACCGATAAAGCGATTTATTGCACCACCAACAACGCAGAGCAAGTACAGGGCGGTCAGTTCAAGGTAAGGCAGCACGCACTTCCTGAAAAAAAGTTATGTGCACGACTAGTTTCCACGATAGGGCGGTGAATTGGAATAATCATCGGTTGATCGATTGACACACACACACGGCACTCTTGGAACAGTCGGTAACGCATCACGCAGACGTGTAAACGGTCAACCGAATGACGATGATTTTGTGGTAGGCACAGGGGTGAATTGACAGGGCACGGTCACGCAGCCATGGATACGCACTGTGCTTCAGTGTGTGAGGTTATTGGGAGCAGTGTTTCCTAGACTGGATTTTCACGGGCGCACGTTATTTAGATGGCATCACAGTGTTTTCCCTCTTCCATTTGAGCCTGTATAATTTGTTCGTTAGCACTCGTGTTTCTAGTGGGAAGACGCACAAGGACGGGATTAGACTGAAGCACACGTCTCTCTTTAATGTGCACCTAGAAACGGTCTTTTGTTAGTTCCTGTTTACCGACTACCCTTGATTGAGGACCTTCGTGGAGTTAGCCCGGCCAAGTACAGAGACGACGACCAAACGCGAGTTCGGCGAGGCGATCGCTATTTGCCTAACTGACAAGGTTCAATAAGCAAATAGAGCACGATTGATACGCACGCACAGAGGGTCATTAGCTTGTCTCTCCACTGCCTGTACAGTATGCACAGCCAGGCCGTTCGGAGCGGAGTGATTTGGTTTTGGCAATGTGATTGATTCCACCCGAAATATCGAAGTTTGCAGCACTGGTAAACACCGAACCGTCGTCGGTCGAAATAGTTTCTGGTATACCAAATGTTACGGGGGTTGTACGTAAGCTGATTATTGTGTCAGTTGATATTGGAAGAATGTGAGCACCAGTCCATTTGGAATGGACATCTACGATCTGCGAAGTCATTTTGCCCACAAACGCATCAAAAATTTTCTAATGGGATTGCTGTTTCTGGCTACCTCCAAAGGTGCAGCGATACCTTTGAGATTTTTGGCATAATACACATGAGTTAGTGTTACAATTAGAACTGAACTGTAAAGAATAACGATCAAACGCATAAGGATCGCACAGAATGTATATTGTTGAACAGTATGCATCAGCCATACAGAATATTTGAATAGTAGCACAATTGCCTAACAAAAGGAGACAAGACACGTCAGTCATACTCGTGACATCCGTTACACCTTGAATGAGTGTGCGGGTAACTGTAATTCCGTGATGGTCTGGATTTACGTTATCCTTCAAGTGTTCCGTGTAATTCAGTAATCTCATTCTCTTGAAATGCAACAGGATTATCTCTAGAACTTAAATCAACTGGGTCGACGTCTTCGATGTCAAGAAAGTTATTCTAAGTCAGGAATAATAACCGTGCGGTTTCCGTGAGACTAAAGAATTATTACATTAACATGGCTTAAATCGCGTAAATTTAAGCTCTATCAAAAGATCCGCGTGCTATTTGCAGCGTGACGAGGCTTGCTGTCAATTTTCGGTGGCAACCTATGGTGTGTTTCGGTTCATTTTTGACAATGAAAATCGCGCACATTGTGAATGAATCTTGCGTTCAGGATCTTGGAGATGTGAAAGAAGTAGGCGAATGCTTAACAAGCACGGTTTGCCGAACACTGATGTGGTTCTCTCTGAGCTTTGCAAGAGCCATAATGTAGCGAGAATGCGTCCAATAAAGCACACTTTTTATTGCCCAATACGCTAGTCCTCATGACACACGCGCGTTCGCGTTTATTAGTCATCATTCCGGACCACAACACCTTCAGGTTTCCGCTCACGCATCGTGTGCGCTTCTGCCCGGTTTATGTGCGTGATCGGTGCCGTCTATCTGGGGGGTTTACTGCCTGCCATTCTTCGCCCGTTTATCCGATTTCGTTGAACCACGGCTAATCCGGTCGCTCTCGTTCTCCTCCATCTATCTACGCTAACCTCTGATCGTAGTCCACGACCGCGTCGCGATATTCCTGCGAGTGTTGGAATAATCACTTTCACCATTTTGTCGTCCCTTCTATTTTCCCTGCCATGTCTCGCCCGTTGGTCCGATCCAATCAAGCGATGACTCATCCGGTCGCCCCCGCCGTCCACGGTCCGCTCGCTGTGGGGTTTTGGACGTGCCTCCCCCCCGCGTCGAGGTACTCCGCCGAGTGTTGAGATACCCACACCACCGGCCTGAGTATCCACCACAATAAAGTGTGGGCAGAAGTGCGGCATTTGGCGGAACAAGCGAAATATGTACATACATGTAGTGAATGCGTGAGTATGGGAGAACCCTTTGAAAATTGTTAGTAAGATTCGTATCCATTGGTCGATTGAATGTTTTTAAGGCGAATCGGTATACTATGAGTGCTTCTGTCGGAAGTTGTTGCAGTGAGTTCATGGTTTTTTCGCATTTGGTTGCTTAGAGAAAGAAGGGATGTTCACGACTGCATTGTTACACAGAGTTTAATCTCTAATGGCTCGTGAGAAAGACTCGCTAGCTAAGGAAAAAAATTTCAGACGTTGGGAAATTGAAGTATTTTCCCCGGACTTACTTGTGTAGCCAACTGTGTGGTGCTCTCGATTTTTTATTCATTTTTCTAACATAGCGTAACTGCCACATCTGACCACACCGTACATATTTGCTTGATGTGACAAATCCGGTTGCTCGCACGTGTTAGTTCATTCTACAACCTCGGCATTTGGCAGTAGGCTATAGTATTCTATTGCTGAGTTACCTTCGGTTCACTGATGTGCAGTATCGACTACGCCCTATATACTTCGAATACCACTTAACAACACTGCATTTTCAAAAGCACTGTTCGTCCTCAGTGAGTTCAGCCTTTAAATTCACTGGTTATTTTGTATAGAAAGTTATTGTAGCTTATCTTCTCGCTAAAGCCACACTTCTGAAACACGAGTAGAAAATCAAAAACAGACGAATATAAGGCTCGAAAATGCGTAACGCGTCATTGCTGAATTTGGCGCGCCTGTAAGAAAAGTCTAACAACAGAAATACGTAGCCAGCTGTGATTATCTAAAACCAAACAACGGTGCAAGTCAAGAATTAGTGTGTTGCCACTTACGTATTGATATCGATCCTGAGAAACAGAATGCACAGAAAAAACGTCCTAAGATAGCCAGCAACGGAGCGAGGCGTGATGTTGGTCACAACAAGGATGCAAGAGATTAAGAATAACAATAATGCATATATCCCAATCTATTTGTTGGAAGCACGCTTAGATGAGCAACATCTTCGCGAATAAAATGGAGTAATGAAAACTGTGGGAATTATATAATTTGTCACCAAATGGGGCGTAATCAGAGAGGAAAGAGCTGCGGTTCACAAAATTTTGACGCATGCACCAGGAAAGTTTCAGTCCGAAAGAGAGGATGTTATATCAATTTACTTCTTACAAGTTCCTGAATGGACCAGTGTTTCAAAGAATTCACGGCCACGCCGAAAAGTTCTTCGAGGGATTTCGCCATTACTTGATACGAATGGCGTCCGGAAATTGCAGAAATAAGTCGGCCTAAACACGGGAGAACAGGAAACGCCAAAATCTGGTGAACAATTGAACAGACTCCAGCGCAGAACTTAGTCGATTGCTCGAAACGTCCAAAAGTTGAAAATCTCGCGAATCGTCTGGTCACAATGGGTTGCTGAGTGCCCATTCGTCCCAGAATTTTTCCTCACATTTCGGACGTTTGTAAGAGTGAGAGAAATAACGTGACTCCACTTGTTATGTGGGAAAATGTGGAGTGATCACGTTTACTATGACGAACAACTTACATGTGATCTTTTCAACAACGAAATATACAATGTTGTCAAGCCGTTGTTTTAATAGTTCTGAGTAAGCGAGTAACCAGCAGCTGCCCCCAGAGTGCTCGTCACGTGATAATCAAAGTCTCGTAGGGGGTTTGATGTCAGTTTGCCTTATACAACGGACGTTCAAACTGAAATCCATACTTTATAGCACAAGTTACTAGGTGGTTAACGAAGAGGGTTTGTAACAGGGGAAGGTGAGAATCGACGTTTCAATGCGTGTGTGTCAGGTAAATGTGAGGGACTTTTCCCCCCACAAAACTTTGGGTGCACTATTTGTAAGGTACTCAGCAGTCAGTTAAGCCCTGCTACCGCTAGTTATGTCGGGAAAGCGTACTAAGGTGAGTTGACTATTGCATACGGACATACGTATGTATACATGTCTAGGACAGGTCTAGGAAGCTGTTTCTCCATGTGCGTTCATTGAATACAATTCTATATAAGTTTGCCTTGATGGATTTACTAACTGACCCCAACTTCACACTTTCCAGCAAACAGGGTATCGTGTGTGCAATGCCGCACATAGAATAATGCCAATTTTCCAACACTTTCGCGAGTGTACAATTCATCGATTCCTATATGGGTTGTGGGCAGATGATGAAGATACAGCAGGCATTTCCGAGTGTAGTGACCAGTTATCGTGCGGTTTCTTTAAGGATCCCGGTTGCAGCCATACTTTCTTGCCTGTCTACTCGGTGAGCATGATTCTATGTACGTCTGCTATAAGTGGCCTGATACGAACCCAGTGCCACTTTTTTCATCGTGCAACTAATTGCACTCAGCGAATACTCGTTTTTTTCTAATGACCCATCTATTATCACATTCCTCAGCCTAAGTTCACTTGGACCTTTCCGAGCGTTGTTTAACGCGTTCGAAGTTTCCACGCACTTTTCACCTGGTGCGCATTCGCATACCGCTGAGTGAGCTGAAACTCACCTTGCGCTTCTATCTTTTCTTCTTTTGGATGCTGCCGTTGACCCTACGTTGGGCTAGAACTATCAGTCATATTTCCAAACATTACTGGAAATATGCGTTTGATGCCTTTTTGAACTACATTCCAACTGCTCACCAGGAAAGGACCGAAGCTTATTATACTACACTCGGTCAAACTACCTTAACGTACGTCTTTCAATAAGAATGTACACACGCGTAGGTGCTGACGGACTGTTAATAGTGTACAGAACAAGTGATTTTTTATTCTTGTCAGTAGGCCGCAACAGAATTTATCCTACTCCTTAACCATTGGGGCTATATGAGATATTGTAATGACCACCGATCGTGTGGCTTCTCTAAGGATCCTGGCTGCAACCGTGTTTTATTGTTTGTCTGTTCTGTACGCATGATTCTGTGTACGCCTGCTATAGGAGGCTTGGTGTGAACTCAGTGTCACTTTCTTCAGCCAAGCAACTAATTGCACGCAGCGAATGTTTGCTCCTCCCCTAACGACCTTTCTATCTTCTCATTATTCAAGGTCGTTTGACCTGGACCTTTTCGAGCGTGGTTTGACGCACTTGAAGTTTCCATGTTTTTCTCTTTTGGCGCGCGTCTGAGTGTCGCCGAGTGGGCTGGGGCCCATTTCGCGTTTCTCTTCTTCTCTTGGTTGCTGCTGTTGGTCCCAGATTAGGTTAAAACTAATTGCTTATCGTATTTCCTAACATTGCTAGAAATGTACGGTTTGTTTCCCAATTCTGACGCGTTCTTTTAGTTTCATGCCTGGTGGGACTACGTTTCGACTGCTCTTCAGGAAAGGCCTTTCAAATTGTTAGTGGACGAGGGTCGAGCGCATCCTCACTTGTCCACCACAATGTGGTATCCGAATGTATGTGTGAACGTACGAAACGTTAAGCAGCATTTCACAATCCCCTTTCATTAAATATGGGATGATTAGTTTAAATTCGCGGATTTCATGGATCTGTGAACCTCAAACTGAAATCAATCACGAAAGAAAAAGCACTACGAAAGAAATTTTTTTACTGCATACCTGTTGATTTTGTCAATGTTTGTTGCGTTATTTTGAGATTGCTGAGCTTTGTTTGATGTTGAAAGGTGGCCCTACGCCTTACTCTATTCTCCAAATGAAATACATTACTCATTCTTGTTCTCACACCACCTACTTTGACCGTTTTCCTTACCATTATTTAGTCCGAGCCCTGTAAACTTCTAAATACCGAAATGAGACATTTTTTCTTCTATATTTTTCCTTGAGTAACTCGTGATTCTCGTCGCTTCTCGATGCGCGAACAGTCGTTTTGTTCTGACCCAACCAATGATCGTTTGTTTGAGTGAGCTCAACCCGTTTTATCGTCCACCATTGCTGATCGGTGCCTGGTTGTTGATTTGTTGCGTGGCCACTTTCTTCATTTGATCTCTGAGGATTTTCACATTCGAGGTGAGAGACAATTTTCTTGTAAATTGATTCAGTTAGTACCGTATTAAATTCAGTTGTTACGAGCGCCTTCTCGTTGACCGTTTCGAGGATAGATTATCTCTGTCATCGAATGTTGAGAGGTATTTACTGGACCAACAGATTACGCGTAACTCTGTGTGAACTTGAATCATTAGCGAACGATTCAATACTACCAACGATACCATGATTTTGTAATTTCCATATTGTCTCTTACGCATGTTCAGTTACTTCCCCTTGACTTGTCCTCAGTTTCATTGGTCAACTTTTGTGGTACAATAATCTTATTCCAGGAAAGGCATTTTAAATTGTTGATGGACGAGGGTCGGGCGTCTACTCACTTGTCCACTACACAAGCGAGCTGTCTTCGAGGGCAGTCTGATGGTTGGAATAGAACAGATATTTCCGCATCGTATTGAAAAGGTCATCAGAGGATACAAAAAGTCTAACTATGGGCACTGCGTTTGGTAGATTGAGAAAGCCAACCCCCCTTTAAAACCCTGAACGTTGATAGTGACTCTGATTTCATTTGGAAGGTTATTTTATATATAGGAATATTTTGCAATGAAGAAGTTTGGGCGTATCTTTCTTCGTGTTAGAAGGGCTAGTAAAGTGGAACATCTAGTTCTCAGACCGTATGCAGGCTGTATTGAAAGTGGACGGCAAACTCTGTGTTGGAAGCGTTTGACTATGTAGTTTTATAAAGAAGTGTAACATTCAGCTTTAGTGTTCGTAACCACAGTGAATCAACACCGAATCTTGACAACGTTTTCTATTGGTGACTGAGGGAGTATATCCCAATGAGGTTTCGATAAATGAATGTTGAAGATTTTCCAACACAAGCCTGATAGAGTCGCATAGATTGAATTAAACGAAGGTGTAATACTGATGTTGATGTCGAGCGCACATTTTGTAAAGCGTCATCCTCGCGGCCGGTAGATTAAATGTCTTTTCAATACAATGTATCGTCCTTTTTATTTTCGCCATCTGAAAGCACACTTGTTCAATAAAATCAAACCAGTTTGAATACCATATTTCTATATCACGAACGAAAGTGGCAGTATCAATGTTATAACTATTTAGTAAGGTAGATCCATTGGGTATTTGGCAACCATAAGTAAAAATGTCTGGTTTGCTTGTTGAAGACGTCATCAACCATGCTTTACACCAAGAATTCAGTGATGCTAGGTCCTGTTGCATATTCTGTAGACAGAGAGCGATGTTACTGGGCTGGTGGAGTCTGTGAACGGTTTTAATATAGTTAGCAAACATAAAGGGTTCGCCTCGTCTAATTAAATCCCACACATAAACTATATACTCTAGAAAAAGCAACGGTTTCAGAAAGTTTCCTTGAATCACTCCACCAGTCACTGGTTTCGGTGTTGAGCAGTGAGCCCCTATTTTGGCTGTTTGGGTATGTCCTCCAAGATATGACTAAAGCCAGCCATACAGGGAGTCCGCTTCGCCGAAAGATACTATTTCGATCAAGAGGATAATGGTTGACGTTCTCCATCGGGGATGGGAGGTGCTGAACAAATGATAGCGTGAACAAGTTAAATGAAAGAATGGATATATCTTCACCCCTTTTGTTTGATAGCCCCTTGTGAGATATCCTCCGGTCCGGGATGAATTGTGTTTGCTGGTACCTAACTGTGAACAGATAGTTCTAGCACCGAGCGGAACATTATTCAGAACCTTCTTCAACCACGATAGGGTATTGATAAGCAATACAGTGTGTTCTACGATGAACTTGACAGTGAAATGAGTTGAAGATTTCGAATATTCTACCACAGTCATCAGCAACCGTTGTCTTTGACAGTAATAGCTTTTATAGAAGGATGCTTCATTGAATTTCGCCATTTCATCAGTTGCACTATTTTCATGCCTGTCTGCTCGCTACTGAACACAAGCCTTATCTTGTTTATCTGACACACATGCGTTCTATGTTCCATGCATTCAGACGTACTGCTCACTTGCGTCAACAAGGAAAAAATAGTGTTTTTCTATGCCCCACCTCGAGGATTTGAGGCTTGACATTCCTTTTCGGAGCAAGGATTCTACCTCATATAAGCGAATCGACAGGTTACCATTTTATGGTGTCCAGACTGTGAATGGAGTGGTTAAATTCCTCGGCTTATACCTTTGGGTCTGATGTGAGAAAGAACGAGTTCTAATTCAAGAGTGATCGTAGGGAAAAGAAGGTATTCCAATCAGTAAATTTGGTCGGACGATAGAATGTCGTTTTCGGTTTGGTGGTCATATTGAAAACAAACAGGAACTTGACGATATTGTGGCCCGTTCTTGGGAACTGTTTTAGGACGGATGTTCCTACAGACGAATTACCTATGATGAACATGAAATTCAAAATATGCCCCTGCCTGTTGAGCGCTAGGACATGTTGGTTTAATCCATTCAGCTGAGTGCATGGAGGAAATTCTGTTTACTTTACAAGAGCTAGGACTGATGTTCAAGGGGTATTAGGCTTGTTGGTCGCATTGGTCTTCGTTAATAAGGCATGTTTGATGCATGATGTGTACCCCCGCAAAGTCAACCAGATCACTGCTATCTACACTGGGCGGCCTATAGATGTATCCTCTGATTAGCTCGCGAGAATCAATGGAGACAATTAGTCACAGCCAGTCCTCCATTATATGGTGACTAGATATGCCAACTGTGACTGCGAAAAGTTGCTATTTGACGTAATTAGTGCACCCAGTACCTCATCTTTTGAGACGCTTTCTACGAAACACGCGGTATCTTGATTCTTTTCTGCGTGTCTAGAGTACTTGGAAACAACACGTCCCCGACGGGAATGGTACGGGAAATAAATTGAAAGAAAAGGATCTAGAAACGTGGGTTTTACCTATCAATTATCTTTATCCCGTAAGTAGCGGATTGGTGAAATTACACCTATCAGGCACGACACTCAAATTGCTGAATTGCCGCAAGGTGTGTGAGGCAGTGGGTTGCGAAACATCATGGTGAGAGGCATGGCCTTGGATATATACCAATTTTCCACTCATATTTGAGCGGGCTTCGCAGATAATTTACTCCATAACAGAAAGTACTGGAATGGTGTCATTCTGGTAAGGTGGCAAAGTGAAATATGAGGAGGGCGGCGAGGTCGTAGTGATTGGCGTATCAAAGGGTTATACTGAAAATTGACTGGTTTGGTAGGCATTTTTGTTGGTTATATATTCAGGTGTTGATAAACGACGAGGAATACATAGTTGGAATTTGCTCCCAGTATCGTTCGTTTTTCGGGTAAAAGGGTAGCTTAAGGCGAAGCCATCGGGTAGGGCCGGCATTCCTGAAATCCACTATAACTGCCGGTTGGCTTAAAAGTATTGGTGCGCACTTTTTATTCTCTTCTACGATGATTTTTCTCACAAGGTGTTTCCCTTTGTACAAGCCTCTTAGTGTACATTTGATACTGTTGTTTTTCTGTTATAGGTTACCTGCCTCGACGTATGAATAAGTAAAAGCGGCCCTTTATTTGAAGTACCTCAAAAGGATCTACGCATTGTCGCTCAAGCGGTAATCGTGAACCATTCACGCGAACAAACACCTGTGCGCATTTGTGGAGGTCTTTGGCGATAAGCGCTCAATAGATTTGTTGAATCGTGTACGTTACATGCTGGCCATAGATGTGTTAATGTTATTGTGTACTGTTCAAAGCATACGTGAGAAACACGCTCGGCTATACGCGATCAACGCAGATAATTTTGAACGAGAAAGAAAGACAAATGATTAAGTAGTACTACAAACGTGAATTCCGTCAGCAAAGGAGACATAATCAGAACGAGGATAATTATAACTTACAACACCCCGACGAAAATAGCGGGAGAAAAGAATCCACTTGTTCCGCAGATTTAGTCCAAATTATGCGATGTTACATCAACTTAGCTCTTACAAGATTATCTTCGGGCCAATTTTTCAAATGGTTCAATGTCACTCTGGAAAATACGTCCAAGTGTGTCCACAAAGGATTCCACTATTACTAGATACAAACCCTGTCGGGAAAGAGTTGAAATAGTTTGACATTGGCGAGGTAGGACGGGGAATTTCAAAATCCGGTGAACAATTCCGCGGACTTCAGCGCAGGATTTTTTCAGTCGCTCGTAAACGCCCAAAGGTTGAGAATTTCGCAAGTTGTTTGACCACTACAGGGTGCCGCTCGTCCACCCCTTCGCAGAACAAATGTGTGCGGAAGTAGAAAAGAGAACAAAATGTTACGTGTTAAACAATATAGTGTAGAGTGATCTCACCCACTCTGGCAACTAATATGCATGTAATTAATTTTATTACAGGGGCTTCACGCGATGTTGATACTTTTATGCTGGTCAATAAAGCATGGTGCTCTCAACTAGCTGTCATAGTAGCACATTGAAATGGTTGGCTGTCTTTTGAGTGTTTTGAGTATCTTTAGTGCTCGTCGCACTAATTCGCCCTTTCCCCAGGTAAGCAATTATCAGACGCGAAAACCAAAAAAGCCGTTGAGCATAGAGACCAAGTCTTTATTCGACGAAATGTACATGTGGTCTCTGATAGCGCTATAAAAGGCACCGACACGCGAATTATCTAAAGAGACTAGAGGCCGGCCGTCGACTAGCGAGTAAACCGGGAGAATGTGACACGTGTGTCCTTCGGGTTCGCGCCACAGTCACATGACATGCAGACAAACAATCGGGCAGTATACAACATGCGAGCTTTCTCAATAGCCTAGGTAAAATATGCAACTATGAGTTTTGAAACTATTTTACACACTATACTGCAGGCAGACCTGTGAAATCTCCAGGCTGCGACACAGTTCCCCCCTAGACGGGTACTGTGAGAACAACCCTTCGATCCTGGTGAGTATAACTGGGACCAGCGACCCTTGGCCTGATCTAGTTCAAGGCGTACCGGCTGATATCCACTCAGCCTGCGATTCGTACGACAATCCTCAGGCCTCGCAGGTAAATGTGCATTAATGCCAGCAGTTCCTAGCGAGATCCCACTCGAGTATCCTCTCTTGAAGATGCCGCATTAACCGTAAAATAAAAATGCTCGAGGGGAAGCATCCACGAAAAGTTCAATCTCGACATCTAATACGAGATCGAGGATGACACGTCATGCCAGCGTCACATCAGACATGCGACAGAAAACAAAATGAGACTGGCTGAGCATCAGTACGGAAATAAATGACGTACTCAACCAAATTATACAGCGATTACGAACATTCGAGAAAAACTCTGGGCAAACGCAAGTGTTTTTTGTTTTGAAAACGATATTTTTGTAGTTTTTTGAAAAGTTCTCGACATTTTCTCTTATGAGAAAGAAAAAACGAGATTTGACAAACGCTAGTCTTTTATAAGGCTTTTCGGCCAGTGCACCCTTGGACCTGTACGCGTTACGGCGAATGCTGGCGTCATCGGCGAAGTCGTGACGTCTGCTGAGGACAATGAGCTTGGGAGGGGCTGTTCCGAGACAGCTGCCGGCGTGAACAGGGGCTGCGGAGGAGCAGTGAAGACTTCCTCTGTCCTTTCGAAGTAGGCAGGTTTCAGATGATCGATGCTAACCGTCGTCCGAATTCCTTGGCGCTCAGGCACGTAGAAGCGATCATTCCGTTGGAGTACTCTGAAAGGATCTCCGAAAGGTCGCTCGAGCGAGCGTCAGGAACCATCCACGCGAACAAACACATGCATGCAGTCGTGGAAGTTTTCGGGAAAAAACACCTTGCGGCTTTGTTCTCGTGTGTCCGTGACACAGAGGCGGCGCATGTGCGAAGCGAGCTGTTTGGAGTAAGATGCATCTTATCGAAGGGCGTCGGTGGCGAATGAGAAGTAATCGCCAGGAAGACACAGTGGTTGGCCGTACAGGAGGCCGGCGCTGGAAACGTGGATGTTGGCCTTGAGGGCGGCGCGGATGCCGAGTAGAACCACTGGCAGGGCTTCTGACCAACGGATGGCATCGACTGTGGTGAGGGCTGCTTTTAGGTGTCGGTGGAAGCGTTCGGCCATACCGTTTGCAGTCAGGTGGTATGCCGTAGTTCGCGTGCGATGACACCAAAGCGCGTTCGGCGTTTCCTCAAATTGAGGGCCACGGTCGGTCGTAACCGTGGCCGGGCAACCATGAGATGCTACCCAGCGCTCAACGAATGCTACAGTCTCGGAACGAACGTCGGGTAAGGGGACGGCCTCTGGCCACGTGAAACGATCTACCATCGTCAAGAGATATGTCATCCCATTGGAAGGTAGCAAAGAACCTACAGTGTCGATGTGGAGAGGTGCAAGACGAGATGTAATCGAAGGGAACCGGCCGATCGGGGCCGACACGTGGCGGTGAACCTTGGCTTTTTGACGAGCTGGGCATGATCGTGCCCACGTGCGAAGATCCTTTTGCATGCCAGGCCAGACGTACCTTTCGGAAATGAGCTTTGCCGTGGCCCGGATGCCATGGTAAGCTATGTTGTGTAGCGTGTCGAACACGCGTCGTCTGAAAAAAATAGGAACTACTAGACGTGGATGTCCAGTAGACGTATCGCAAAGAATAGTCTGCAGACGCTGGTAAGAGTTGGTCAGTCAGCCTTAGAGCTGATTGTCGGCAGGAGACGCGGAATTTGTTTCCCGAACGTTTTGCGTTGGCTATGGCGGTTAAGTCGATTGAGTGGTCACCAACTAGTGCCGACACTTGGGATGAAGCTGCCAGTAACGTGGCGTATATCAGACGTAAACTGAGATAAGAAGTCCAAATGTCGAATTTTGCGGGGCGAATGTCTCCCAAACCTACTGCGGAAAGCAAAAACCAACGGTTTGTGGCCGGTGAAAATCACAAACTGGTCTCCCTCGAGGGCATTCGGAAGTGACGATCAGCCGAGTAAATTGCTAACAATTCACGACCGAATGTGCTATACCTTGTTTCAGCCGGAAGTAAACGTCTGGAAAAGAAAGCGAGCGGTTGCCAGAGTCCATCGACGAACTGTTGAAATACGGCGCCGAATGCGATGTCTGACGCGTCAACAGCTATACATATTTCCGCGGCTGAGTTGGAGTGGTGCATTATTACGGCGGTGGCTATCGAACGATTCGATGGCTGTCGTCAATAACTCTACGACTCCGCTGACACGACCTCGGAGTAAATCGGTTAAAGGCCGCATAGGCTGAGCGCAATATATAATAAACCGCCTATAGTAGTTGACCATCCCGTTAGGTCGACGAATAGCGGCGGGGGTGGTAGGATGTGGAAAGTCATGGATTAATCCTACTTTATCGGTTAATGGGCGAATACCGTGCTGGTCAACGTGATGCCCTAAAATCTCTACTGCCGGCTGGCCCAAAACACACTTTTCAGCAGTAATCGTTATACCAAAAGTTGCTAATCTCGCGAAGAGCTGTCTCAGATGGATCTGGTGTTCATCTTCAAACGTGCTTGCAACTAATAGGTCGTCGATGTAGGGGTGGACGAAATCCATACCCCATGTGACGTCGTCGATAAAACGTTGAAACGTTTGTGCAGCGTTTCGCAAACCAAATGGCATACGTAGAAATTCGAATAAACCGAATGATGTGATGACGGCTGTCTTCGCAACATCCTCGTCCGCAACCGGGATCTGGTGTTATGCGCGCACCAGATAAATATACGAGAACACACGAGTACCATGAAGGCTAGCCGTGATGTCCTGTATGTGCGGAATAGGGTACCTGTCGGGTACTGTGGCGTTGTTAACCGAACGATAATCCCCACAGCGGCGCCAGTCGCCCAATGCTTTAGGGACCATGTGGAGTGGAGAGGCCCTAGGGCTACTAGACGGACGAAAGATTCCGGGATCAAGCATATGCTCATACTCAGCGCGGGCTATTTTAAGCTTGCCTGGTGTCAACCTCCTAGCTTTGGCGAACACTGGCGGGCCTGTCGTGACTATGCGGTGTCTCGTGGAACTTCTGACAGCAGGAAGAGATGAAGACTGTCGAAAAGCAGTCGAATGCTTATCGATTCGAGAACTAAAGGAGTTCAGTTTTGTAGATCTTTCATTTGGGGGACTGATTGATACCTTATCGGACAAAATCACGGTAACCGCAAGGTTTGTCGTTCGATCGAGTAGACAATGTTGGCTGAAGTCTATAAAAGGTCGGAGTGCTGGAGGAGGTCGAGGCCGATAAGGGCCATCTGGACGTCGTCGACCGTAAATATACAGCGGAAAGAACATCGAAGTCTTAAAGTAAGTGTGTGGGAGCGCTGACCAAACAATTTTACAGTGATCAAGTTGTCGGCTCGAAGATTCAAATTGTATGAGCTGTTTAATTCGTGGGCCCCAGGTGGAATCACGAAGAAGTGGGCAAATGTGTCTATGAAAATAATACACATCTCACAACGCATATGTGAGAAGCACGCTGGGTTATGTGCGATCGTTGCGGATATTTACAAACCATACAAAAACGATTACTTAAACAATGGCAAAAATGTGAAGCCTTCCGTCCAGAAGGACGTTGTCAAAATGCAAATGAATGTAGTTTATGGAAACTTTGACACACGCACAGAGAAGAAAATAGTTCGGCCGCTTCACAGATTTGGTCCCAAACAAACGGGACGTTACACTAATTTACTTTCTTCAAGGTCGTGGGATGGACAACTTTTAACTTGTTCAAGGTCATTCCGGGACGAATGCCCAAAAGAATCTTCGAAATGTTTTGCCATTAGGGGATAAAATTGGCCTCCAGAAATGTCAAGATAGGTCAGTGTTGGTGAGACAGGGCGGAAAACTCAAAGTCCAGCAAACAACCGGACATATTCCAACGCGGGATTTCGTCGATTCCCCGGAAAACGTTAAAACGTTGAACATCTCGCTAACCGTTCAATCAAGATGAAGTTTTGTGCGCCCATCCGTCGTAGAAAAATTTCCTCGCTCAAAGGATAGTATGGGGATCGGAAAAGAGAATGTAATTCCATACGTTAGATGGGAAACTCTGGTGTTATAACATTTACTATGACAAACAATGTGCTAGCGGAAAGTTTTGGGAAAGAACTCATACGATATTAATAATTTTGCTATGATTATTGAAGTATATAACACTATCTACTGTTTGTTGTGGCACTTTGCTATGTACTCGAGATTTATACGGTCAAACGGAGAATTGAGTTGACGGTTTGGAGAGCAGCACGAAGTGAGCGTCTAATAACTGGAGCTTACATGACGTTCTGCTTGACTTACTATTAAGCGCCGAGTTCACATGTCGAGGGGCGTTAGACGGTGGAGTGGTTATCCACGTAATGCACATCTGACGGTTAAATGATTCTCGGGCCACAGTCAAAAGTCATCAGTTGATACAGAGGGTTTGAAGATAGACATTGTGTTTGGTAACGCAAGATAGCTGTCCAAACGTTTTTTAAAACTCCGAATGTTGTTACTGGCTCGGACTTTATTTTGAAGTTTTGTTCCAAATGTAGGAATTCTTTACAAGGAAGAAGTTTGCATGTATGTTTTTCCGGGATATCAGGGTTGGCAATGTTGTACCCTTACTTCTTAGACTATATGGAGGGCTGTGTTGTAAGTGGGCGGTAACCGCTGTGGTGATCGCATCCGAATGTATGAGTTTATACAGCAGCGTAAGGTTCCACTTCAGTCTACGCAACCAAAGTGGATCAATACCAAGTTTTTCACAGCGCTGTCTGTAGATGAGCGAAGAATTATATCCTAATAAGCTTTTGGTAAACGATAGTTGAAGGTTTGCTAACACAAGCCTATCAGACTTGCGTAGATGACAGTTGAGGCCGAGCACACATTTTGTATAGCGTCAGCTTCTCAGCTGGTAGAATGAACGTCTTTTTGATATAGCCTATTGTTCTAGTTTTTGCTACCTGGAAGCATACTTGTTCGGAGAAATTGAAGGACTTGAGTACCGTATTCTTAGATCTCTGACCGAAGTGGCTGTATCAATATTACAACCATCTAGTGAGTTGGAGCCATGAGGTAATTTAAAATCATGAGTGACGATGTTTGGTTCGTTCACTGAAAACGACATCAGCCATGTTCTGCACCACAACCGCAATGACACTAGGTCCTGTCGTATGTTTTGTAGACAGAAATTGATATTACTGCCCTGGCGGAATGTGTACACGACTTTGATATTGTCAGCAAACAGAGAGCTTGCCATGTGCAATAACATCGCCTAAGTCATTTATTTACATTGAGAAGGGCAACGGACCCAGAACTTCCTTGGACCACCCCACTAGTCATTGGTTTTGGTGTTGAATAGTGCTCTCCTATTTTGACTGTTTGAGTACAACCTTCAAGGTATGACGACAGCCAGCTATACAAGGGATCTTGTATGCCAAAAGATGCTATTTTGATCAAGAGGCGCTTGTGAGGCACACGATCAAAAGCCTTTTGCATATCCAAGAGTATGTAAGTTACCGCATTTCCTGCGTCAACGGACGTCTGTATATGATTTAAGAATTCCAGCTTACATGTCACACAAGAGCGTTTACTAAGGAAACCGTGCTGCGAAGGGTTTATAAGGTTTTGTGTCCTCAAGTACTAGAATATTTGCACCTTTATTACTCTTTAAATGATTCTCGAGCAGAATAACGTGTGGTTGACTTCCTGCCTTGGACCACTCTTGTGACGAGGCATAATGATTGAGGTTTTCCACTAAGAGGGGAAAGTGCTGGATAAAAGTGATAGGTCGAACGGATTGAGTAAGAGGATGGGTGCATCCTCACCTGCTTGCTTGACAACCATTGGTGGGATACCATCTGGTCCAGGATGGATTGAGGGCCTAATGCTAGCTAACTGCGAACGAGCACTTCAAACATCACTGTTAGAACACGAAAACTGGTAGATGCAAGCATTTCGTATTGACTCGTCAGTACCAAATTTGCAGTAACATGAAACGGGATTTTTTATATCGATCAGTTAGCGAGCAGGGTGGATAGTCAATCGGCTGTTTAGGAAAGGTCACTACGTCCAGGGTAGGGCCAAGTTTACAAGCAATTTTTCTGAACACACAAGGTCGGCTTCAGTCGATTGATTGCGGCCGCCTCAGCAAAATGTAAGAATCTTGGATTGAAGTGACGTAATAGGATTCTGAATGCACAAATTGGGTGGATAACGTGACCAGTGGTCAGGACGTGTCTTGCGACTGCGGACGCCGGTTGCTTGCGTGTTCTTACAACACTGTCGTTCTTCTGTAATACAGAGTTCTGCGCCCACTTAGGCAAACTCTGGAGATCAAGCACCTCTCGGTTCTGCCTATGTAACTTTATTTGCGGTTACATGTAAATTGGTAGACACAATGTGAGGTGGCACCGACAGGCTGATCTCCTTTGATTAAAGGGACAGGCAGTTTCTGGGTCCGGGCTAACACACGGAGTTTCGCTGCGTCAACTGTTCGTTTAATCGAATTCACTAGTATTTAGGTTGTTTGATGCATGCTATAATCACCTTTAAAAGAAAACTCTATATAAACCTTCTTCTTTCAAACTGTGGCCGCCTGTTCGGAAGGTGGTTTCGGTCTACTATGCCTTTCTATGAACCTTTTTGGATACCCGTTAGATTGTAGTATAGATGTGATCAAGTCTAATTCCTTCAAAAGACTGTCCTGTGTAGAGATTCGTCTTGCTCGTGTGAATAGTATATTCACCAGTGCGCGTTTGTGATGGACCGGTGTGAAACCACTGAAGTTCAGGTATTGACCGGACCACGTGGATTTCCTATAGACGGCTCTTTCGAGAGAGCCATCCTCACGGCGACTGATGAGTGTGTCTAGAAACGGCAAACAGTTGTCGGTCTCACATTCACACGTTACTTTCGGGTTGGGGTGACAACTATATAAGCGCTGTACTAAGTTTTCTATTGCCTGCTTGGACGGACTGAACGCTAGTGTATCATCGAACATCGATTAGAACATTGCTCAAAACTTCATCTGTTTCCGACGGGATATTAGCAGGTAATGAGGTGCTTTCTATGCTAAACGTGGCAGCGAAATAAGAGTTGAAGATTTCGCACATCGCTACAGGGACATCGACAACCGTTTTGTTTTCGAGAGTAATAATTCTTATAGCGGGGTCCCTCATGGAATTTCTCCGTCTCAACAGTTGCACTAGTTTTATGCAACTCTGCTTACTACTGAGCGCGAGTTTCTCTTCGTTTATTTGACGGAGTTGCATCTGACGCTCTGTGTCCAGACATTTTGCTCATTTGCATCACCAGGGAGTAGTCTAGTGTTTTTCCGTACCTCGAGTTTAGCATTTTAAGTCTGTCCGTCTCTTTCGCAGTAAGAATTTTATCTTGTACATACGAGCCGACACGTTTTGATTTGAAGGGAGCCAAAACGTCAATGCAAAACCTTAGTTTTCTGATAAATTCTCCGGCTGCTATACTTGGGTCTGATGTGCGAAAGAAGGTATTTCAATTTAATGATCTCAGTAGAGGAATGGAGACATTCTAATCAATGAATTTGATCGGACGGTAAGAAAAGACTGTCGGTTTGGTAGTCATACAGAAATCAAACAGACATTTGACGACATTATGGTCGCTTCCTGAGAATTGTTGTGGAACAGATATCTCTACAGACGAAATACATATGGTAAATACAAAATTCAAAAATAATATTATATATCTCTCAACGCATACGTGAGAAGCACGGTGGGTTATGTGCGATCATTGCGGATATTTACAAACCATACAAAAGCGAATACTAAAAAAGTAGCACAAATGTGAAGCCTTCCGTTAGATGTGAGACTCTGGGGTTATAACATTTACAATGACAAACAATGTGCTAGCGGAAATTTTTGAGAAAGAACTCATACGATATTAATAATTTTGCTATGATTATTGAAGTATATAACACTGTCTACTGCTTGTTGTGGTACTTTGCTATGTACTCGAGATTTATACGCCGAGTTCACATGTCGAGGGGCGTTAGACGGTGGGGTGGTTTTCCAAGTAATATCATTTGGTAGCCATACTGAAATCTAACACACATTTGACGACATTCTGGTCGATTCCTAAGAATTGTTGTAGAACAGATTTCTCTACAGACGAAATTGCTATGGTAAGTATAAAATCCAAAATATGCCCCCTTCTGGTGGGCATTTTAAAGGCACTACCTCTCAGTCTGTGTTCACAAGGCATGTTGGACACATGATTTATTATATCCGTAAGGTCAGCCAAATCATTGCTCACAGCATTAGGCGGTCTGTTGATGCATCCTATAAGTAGCTCGCGAGAATCGATGGAGACCATTAACCACAACGGGTTCTCTAGTTTATGAAGTATAGACTCACCAAGTGTGACTGTGGAAAATTGCTCTTTTAGGTAAATGATGCATCCACCTCCTCGTCCTGTGAGACGATCCCTACGAAACTTGATATCCTACGATGCTCATCTGGCTGTCAGGGGTGTCAGGAGAGCACCACGTCTCAGTTACGAGAATGATATGGGGATTAGAAAAAAGACAGGATTTGAAAATGTGCAGCTTACTACCCAACAATCTTGCGTTCATTAGTAATAAACTTACGAAATTCTTTTCGACAGATACAGCGCATAAAGTGCTAATGAACTTCATGACAGACGGGGCAGTGGGTTGCGAAATACCGAATGGAAAGGTCTGTCTCAGGAATGTGCCAAGTTTCTGCTCACAATCGAGTGGATGTTGTAAAAGCTTGGCTTCATGATAGGGAGTGCTGGAAGAGTGCCATTATGAAGGGTTGGAAGAGTGGGACTTGGGGATGGGGACCAGGTGGCGGCTGATGAAATATCAGGGAGTACACTAAAAAGGACTCTTCTTGCATACATTTGTGTTTTCACCATAAAAAGATGATGACGTGCCTCATGGGGTATACATGTTTGGAACTTGGTTCCTAGTAGCACTCATATTTTGGTTAGGATAATGTGTTACTACGGAGCTATTAAATAATGGATGGTAACCGTGACCACTATCATAGTAGTAGGTTGACCTGGGAGCAGTGGGAGACAAATCGTGCAGTCTTACATGCGAAGCGTCGTTTCACAGAATGTGGTTTTTAAAACCAGATTCATGACGCTTGTAAAGTTCTTTTGGTTCACTTTTATGTTGCAAACCCAAAATACTGTTCTCTGATGAACACCTTCCAGATCTTACTGTTGATTTAGAGCACCGTTCAGGTGTTTTGGATTTGCCCTTGTTACTTCCGATTACTCCATATAACAGAGAGAAATTCCCCTAACAGGAAGTGAATAGCCATGCTCGCGCAGCCGCGTCATTATCAGGGAAATTTAAGCTGCTTGTCTCAATGTTCTGTGTAACTTCGGATGCCTTAGCTCTAGGACTTTTTCTAGTCAAGGCCTCGGTTGACGGAGAGAGACGTTGAGCACAAGGCAGTGATTTATCAATAGCCGTGAGTTTCGTTGCGGAAACTTGAAGGCGCCTGGCGTTATCAAAGCAAGACGTGGTTTGTTTTCCAGTGTTCGTCTGGACCGGTGACGCAACGGTGTTTCCAGCTGTAACTTGCGGGTTCAGAAAACTCGTGGAGAGTCGAGATCTACGGTCAGACCAATGGGATCGTTGACTGTTCTCAGTTCTCGGGAAATATTGGTTCGTAACATTTCCCCTTGAAGTGGCGTCTTGTCACCAAAAAAGACTTAAAATTTGTGCCACGCCTGAGTTACCCTTGTCTTCTAACAAATTCGTTCGCTATAAGTTCAAATGATTACTGTAGCAACAATGGACATTGCTTCTGCTGTATTTTCTTGTGGAATCTTAAACAGTACCATCCTTGTTCTTCCATTTTACAGGCATTGAGTAAGATCCTTTTCACCGACAACAGAGGTATTTTGTCAGGTACGCTGAACACCACCACATTGATTGCACGGCGTGACGGCTTGTGCAAAGCCATAACTACAGTACTCATAAGCACCACGGCGATTACAAGGTCTTTGTAACTAGGGGTGGTCTGATGGCGGGTGTTACTTGAGGCATTTATAATGCACAATAACGAATCTAACTTGTGCAAGATTTTGGCGAGCTCCTCGTTTTTACTGTGTAATTTCGTTATTCCAGCCTCCAATTTCCTTAATTTTTAGCGTGATCTACGAATACATTGGTAATGAAAACTGAACATGGTTTAGTGTTGTTCCGTTTTTGAGATGTGCTACGATTTGCCGTTGAGACCGTCGTTTTAGCAGCGGCCCCGATCCCCGCTGCGACAGCAGGGGTGGGTTACGTTTTGACCGAACAATCTGAAGACTTTACACCCTACATCACTGTCAGCATGCTTTTTTTGAGCAGGGATGATTGCTTGACGACTGGCAATTTCTGAAGACTGACTGACTTAGCGGGCATTACTATGTGATGTTCAACGTTTATCCACAGGTTATGTTCAAAAGGTCTCGAAGCAAGTAAATATGACATAATACAGCAGATAGTACGTAAATTTCAGTGATTAAATGGATCAAATGCACTAACGCGTAATAATTACTGGCCTTTTTCGAACCAGGCAAATCCCCGACTCGTGATCTTTTGGAAAGAACAACAACCGGACGGGCAAGTTACGTCGTTAACCATGTGGATTCGGCTGCTCTGCTTGCTGACTGTCGGCATCGTCGGGCTTCGTTGCCAAATTGCCGGTGATATCAGCAGTGATCCAGATTCGCTTTCGGTGGCGGCTGACGACAATCACATGACCATGAATGGCTACTGTGTCGTCGAATGGGGGTAGTCAAACGTGACCTCAAACGTTGCGTCGTTGAAGCCCAAATTTTTTCAGTTAGGGTGGCAACTTGAGCATTTACTGTGGCAACTGCGCCCTGACTATTCGAAGTGACCTGGGAAACAGCGGTGCTATATCTTTCCCCGATCCGGTCGGCGACATCATCCAAGGTTGACAAGGTTGCTGATGGGTTTTCGCTAAGAATGTTTTGCATATTTTTAGGCAGACGCTGTAGTCATATCCCAACTATGTGTGTCGTGCCTGCTAACCGCTGCATGTGACGAAGTAGCTGCGATGGTTTACGATCACCGAGCTCGGTCGCACTCAGAAGCTGAGAAATACGTTGGCGATCAGAAAAGCAAACGCGCTTAATTACGGCCGCCTTAAGTTGCTCGGAGGACTTCGTGGAGTCCGGTAACTCCAGAACATCGTCCACCTCGTCAATGACGTAAGATGGCAGTGCCGCAACTACGTGATGGAAACGCGTTAGCTCTGAACTAATCTGTCGTAAGACAAATGCGGTTTCTAACTGAGCAAACAACGATTTAGGATTATTCTCTCTAAAAGATGCAAATGGTATGGCCAATGCACTCACCGGAGCGTCTGAAAAAACGTGCGGTTGAGCCTCCATTAAAGCGAAATGGATAATGAATAAAATACTTAAGAAAAGAAAATGTAAAACGTAGTAAAGAAATAGGAACTTGCAGTTATACAAAAGATATACCTGTGGAAAACAAAATTAGTCGAACGGGCTCAACAATGTAGCGCTCGGCGCACTAAGTCGCCCTTTCCCCAGGTAAGCAATTATCAGACGCGAAAACCAAAAAAGCCGTTGAGCATAGAGACCGAGTCTTTATTCGACGAAATGTACATGTGGTCTCTGATAGCGCTATAAAAGGCACCGACACGCGAATTATCTAAAGAGACTAGAGGCCGGCCGTCGACTAGCGAGTAAACCGGGAGAATGTGACACGTGTGTCCTTCGGGTTCGCGCCACAGTCACATGACATGCAGACAAACAATCGGGCAGTATACAACATGCGAGCTTTCTCAATAGCCTAGGTAAAATATGCAACTATGAGTTTTGAAACTATTTTACACACTATACTGCAGGCAGGCCTGTGAAATCTCTAGGTTGCCACATGTCTTACGCTATTCACTAAATATTTTTTACCACCTCAATTATGACATCACCGTCTTCCGCTTTATGATCAACAAATTGGATGTTATTCACCGCCACTATCAATTCGGTGTTGGCTTGTTATGAAAATCTACTTAAGCTCGTTAACACTCAGCATAACCCGACGCGCACATTTGGGTTTGGACAGCTGTTTTTGTCTGGAATTGGCGTGTAAGGTGGTTGGTCTTTACACCAGAAGGCCGCTTGGTTGCTCACATTCGAAAATCCATCGTCACATTAGGCTAGCACATAAGGGATGTTGCTGGCATCATTCCACATGAGAGAAAGCGGCCGTTCTTAGCAGCAATCTGTCAGTGGGCGATGTTTCGAATGGGGGAAATGGTGAGTTTATATTTCGGAACATGGTTACTTCACTTCAGATAAACACGCTGCTTATGTGAGCGCACGTATGATTGAAGCCTCCTGTGAGGATTCACAAGCTACCTCAACTGTGCCATCCACTTCGAGAAATTGCGCCTTAACCTCTGGAGTGAGTGTTATGCAGGACGACAAGAGAGGTGACGAGGATTCGAACGTAGGTAATGAATTCTCTCATACAATTGAGTTATAAACCAGATAAACTTTTAACAACCGTGAGCGCAGTAAAAGGTCAGCGGCAATGATTGCGTTGAGAGTGGCTTTTAAGTCAAACTTATCGCCGACAGCGACTAATATTCTGCTTCCCAAGTTCAAAGTAATGTTGTCGATGGATGCACGAACACTGCTGAGAGCACCATGTTTATGTAGAAATGAGGCCATTGAAGGAGGTGATTACTTTAATTTTGGTATGAAAGAAAGCATTAAGCATGCGGTCCAAGGACGCTGGGATAAACGATTGAGGAGCGCTTATTTGCAGCTGCATATTGATGGGGTGACACTATTTAACGTTTTTTATCAGCAGCCGTGGTCCGTCTTCGCAAGACTGACGGTGCCAAAGACGCCGCTGTTCGTCACCGATATATCTTGCGGGCAGGGGAAACCTGCTACCGTGCACGAATATCTTGCTGATATTGTTGCGGATCTGAAGACAGTTTTGAGCAATTTGGTCACGTTGACCATTTACAGCTTCTACGTGGAAGTCATGTTGGATTGTATTGTTGGCGATGCGCCCACCGGATTAGTATTCAGTTAAGTTAATAATCACACCTAGTTTTACGCTTGTGAGAAACGCGCTGCTTGTGTTGTGTACGCGGAGAAAAAAAATGTGCATTCAACCGTGCGACACAAGTTGAGGAATTGTGTGAACTTCAGGCGCAGGAGACAGCCAGAACGTCACATAGATGGGTCACCGTTCAAATCACGCAACATAGACATGGTTACGTGTTCTGCTTCGGAATACACTTACGCCATTTGTGTGGGATTCGCCAAGAGAATCATCGCACTTTGGTGATACGGACCGCTACAGGTGAACAGTCGTTTCAGCTCCAACGTGATTGAGGATATGAACAATTGAATTGGACCTATATGCGCACAACTGCCAGCTAACTTGCCCTGGAAACGTCGTGTATTCCTGAACTATGAATGCTGGAGGGCCACGGATTCCGGGCAATTCCCGCTACGTCTCTGACCGGTTGCGCCGAAGGGTCTGACGGGTGAAGAGTTTTATGAAAACTTCATGAATTTATTCAGTTGCATAAATATACTGCGCAGCTCGAAGTAGTGCAGGCAATACGTCAAATTTGTGGAGTTGCTGGTAAGCGAAACATTGTCACAGTTTGCTGGTGTATGCAGTGAGCTCCAGTCGGCATTTAACTTGCACTGAGTGAAGCACCCGTAGGCGGGTGTGCGATTGCATGGTATGCGTGCTTCCTATTGCGCATACACACCCGAGCCGTACATGCACAGACTGCGCAGCTTCGTCCATTCACCGAGTTTGCCATGACCACAGGTTTCCCGTTGCCTTAACGAAAAAATGTATTGGTCAGACATGCACGTGAATGCCGCCACAATGTATAGCATTCTATGCTTCAACTTGGATGTTGTAACGAATGAGGGTTCCTACCTTATGTTGCAAAACTCTCTGTACGCCGACAGGAGGCCCAATCACCGCCGTTTTGATCGACACCACGTCTGCCCTCGTAACACCAATCAAGGGAGAGGGATTCGTACACAAAGGTTTACAAGCTGCGGTGAACTCTTCAGCGCCTGCTTGACGTCACTTGTTTTAAATCTCTGCGTTTGTTTCCACCTGTGTGTGGACAGCACGTGAACTAGTTCATTGAGAAAGATTGCTTCTGCCATCGAATGATGAGTACATTTTTTACCCCGTTGTATATACCTGTAGTTCATCGCAAAAATGAACATTTCACCCCCAGTGTTTTTTCCTTTCTATGTTAAAGTGATGTGATCACAATTGCATTTAATAATCGTGAACACTTCGGGAGTTTCACGTTGTGGAGTTCGACGACAATACCGCTGGCATTATTCGCCAATCATGTGTTACCAGCCCAAGTTACACTTTCTGGCCGGGATTCAGCAGTAAGCAACATAACAGGTTGCTTCTGAAAGTAGCGCTTGTCCCGAAAGGAAGCGAAGTATGAAGGGTGAAAATTTACCGAATCGCCGGTAAGCGAAATTTCTAACCCCCACATTTCGAGATGGCCAACAAGTAAGAAAGCTTCCTGTTGCAGCTATTTGGAATTCCATTTACGGACGCCATTACCCCATGGATCGTCAAGAGAAGCGTAAAGTATATGTTTCTCACACACTCTAACAGATTGCAATTGGAATACCTGCTGCAATGTCGGACTTCGCGGACGAAGTTGAAAGCACTCCAGCGAACAGGAAGCATTCCGTGAACACTGATTATTGCTCATCTTCACCACTGCTGGACGACGTGCCTTCCAGAAGCCGTTTACTCTTTTCTTCTGCGGACAACCTTTTCAGCATAAGCAGTTCCATCACCACTAGGCAGGTACTTTGGACAGAATTCACCTTCGTTCTATAGCTCTTTCGAAAAGACTCCGCTTCTTCTATCCTTTACGTCAACCGTGGTTGGGCACAGCAAGGGCGATCAATACGAAAGCTGTTGTTTTTCGTGACAACCCGCTCAGATTGGCATATGCGTGCAACATAACAGTGTCTCAGGAGAATTTTCGAGGTTTCCAGGTGTTCCATTACCAATAGATCGGATAAAATGGAAGGTAGTCACTGAGATTTTTGTTCGTGACCGGCTTCATCTGTGGAACGGGCTATTGCATGCCACCTTTTACCAATTGTCAACAAGATGGACAGTTAAATTACACGAAACGTTTGCTTGCCGGAAGAAGTGCACGATATCTCCCTGAAGCTGAACGCTTAACGGTGTCAGCATGTTGTTGAAAGCAGGTCCAATTTTACCAGCCCTTCAGTCCGTTTCCCTATGCACACAAGGTTAACTACCTGTCAAAGTTGGGCGGTAAGTCTGCCAGTGACTGCATTGACAACCTGGTGAAGTCGACCATGACGGACGACTTGGCCTCGAGTGTGAAGTGGCGAGGAGTGAACAATCGTTCCTCCTTGGAATTCACCCTGTTTACGTCTGCCATAGTTGATAAATCAGTCTCACAGCAAAGTATAAATATTTTACAGAAACGGTTATGGAACAGCAGTAAGTTGGAGTGTCTCAGGCGGCTTTCAGAGAAAAAATGAAACGGCTGATACAAAATTCCAAGGACAAAGTCACAAAAGAAAGAAGGCAGATAGAAGGTTCAGTAGACGGCTGAACCGTCGTTTATTGTGTACACTTAAATACTTTCTAATACATCATTTTATTTTTCCAAGTGTCCCTTAACAATTTCCCGACATTATATTGTCACCGTATTCAGCCTTCATGATATCCTGGTTATTAAGGTAACTCATGGCGCGTGGTCCAAAGAAGCCATTGTAACAGGACGACTAATGTATACACAGGGCAGCGATCACTGACAGTCCGGACACAATCCAAAACCAGAGAAAAGACGTAACGAACGACCACGACCAGCGTATTGGCGATACAGAGACGTGGCGGTGATCTGCACAACGCCAATGGCAACACGAAGATCAAAGTTCTAATAACAACGGGTTTTTTAATGGATCCAAACATGTAAGTCCAGGGGGAATCAAATGTCAAAGTTTTAGGGACGTTAATGTCGTGTGGAACACGCTGAGTAATACGTAGGTGGGCGATCTGAGATAGATAACAAGGGAAAGAACATCAACGGAAATTTTAAATTGCATCCGCAACAGTTTCTAATCTTTACACTGCTCCCCTCTCAATGAATCACTGACCCCAGTGCCCCGGTGCCGCCAATGTTGCTGCAACCACCTTGGGTTGGGATTTTGACTGACTGTCCCACAATTAGAACGATGCCAGGTGGTAATGGCGGGGGCCGCATTTGGGCTTACTCCAGCGTTCGGGCTGGCTTTAACTGACTACAATGTACCGTAAGTACATCCGCTGTTGATTCTGTGGTGTCGCGAATTATATATACAGTGGGTGAACGCACGTGCACAATTACGAATGGACTTAGTCACGAGCGATGGAATTTTAGTCTCTACAACCAGACGTGATCCCCAAAGCGGTAAACTGGTCCGTTCGCTGTACGGTCAAAACAGCTTTTTCGATGGTGCTGCGGCCTCTCCTGATGCTGGATGGCAATTTTGTACGCGAATCTCAAACGTTCGCCCAGCTCTTTGACATATTGTGGTAAACCTATGCATTCGGCTGGCGCCCGTGGTGCTAGTACTTTAACTGGCAGACGTAGTTCATGCCCTAGGGTTAATAGTAAAGGCATGTACTCGAATGGACAGTAGCCCTATGGGCTGATTCTGTGATAAACACCGGTCAGGAGCCTTCTTTCAACGTCTTACTTGAGTTTATAGAGAAGCGAATCTCGATTTCTAGTAACCAATGTGGTCAACTCACCGCCCGTTCAGTCCAGGGCCGCATCAGTGAAACTGTAAACGCGCGTTTCCGCGAAAACTCTCAACGGATGCCGCGTGTGTCATCCGTCGACGGAATGGTAAATAAGCCACACCAGTGTGCAGTATGTGATGTCGATCATGATTTGCCTGCATGCCGGCGATTTGAAAGCATGTCATTAGAAGGAAGACGCGAAGTTCTAAGAAAGTGTAAACGATGCTTTGTTTGTCTAATGCCGAACCACACAGCCAAGTATTGCAGGGTCCGTGTTCGGTGTTCATGGCTTCTATGTAGAGGACGACATCACACCTTGAGAAGTACTTGAGAAACTCCTCTTGTCGCTTTGTCACATTTGTAGCCAACCGTGCCCAACTAATTCGTGATTACACCCAGGACTGTCGATGGCAACACATTCCGTCGGAGTTAAATCCGGCAGACATAGCTTCGCGAGGAACTTATGATGCTAGTTCTCAAGAAATTTACACGTGGCTAAGTGGTCCAGCCTCTTTATGGGAACTTGAGAATTCGTGGCCACCGGTCAAGCCGCTCAAGCCGATTCAAGCTAAGGAACTCGAAGTTAAGAAGGTGCTGGTAGTAGTTAGTGTTAGTGGCGTGCAATGGTATGTGGAGCTTGCTTCGCGTTACTCTCGCTGGTGCGCCCTACTCTGTGCGGTATCGTTGTTAATACGTTTCAAGAATTATTCCACTTGCATGAAGGCCGGTCGACAGTGTTCCATTTTGCTGGGTCCTTTGAGTAAGTTAGAATTGGACCTAGCTCGTGAATCCATTGTCCGACTGGGGCAACAAAGCGCCTTCGCTAAGGGCTGTACGGAAAACTCCAAAGGCCGACCAAGTACGCTAGCCCGACCGAAGCCTGTGGCAATAAATGATGTTTTGTGTCTCGGCGGAAGGGTTTTGACCGGGCTGCCTAGCGGTACTAGAATAATGATACTGCCGCCTCGCGGAACTGTCACGGATATGAATATTAGACACTATCACGAGATCGAAGGTCACATGGGAGCTAGTCGCGTGTTATCATCTATCCGAAGGAGGTTTTGGATTGTCAAGAGCATGGCTAGTGTGCGCCGCGTTCTGTTGAATTGTATGAACTGTAAAGTGTTGGCAGCGAAACCGTGCAACCAAGTGATGGCACTGTTTCCTGTTGATCGCACAACACCCGGTGGTGCCCCTTGTTGATTTTGTCAAGGTTTGTTGCGTTATTTTGAGATTGCTGAGGTTTAATTGATGTTGAAAGGTGGCCCTACGCTTTACTCTCTTCCCCAAATGAGATACATTATTCCTCCTTGTTCTTACACAACCTGCTTCGACCGTTTCCCTTACCCCTATTTAGTCCGAGCCATGTAAACTTCCAAATACCGAAATTAGACATTTTTCTTCCATATTTTCCCTTGAGTAACTTATGATTCCCGTCGTTTCTCGATGCATGAACAGTCGTTTTGCTCTGACCAAACCAATGACCATTTGTTTGAGTGAGCTCAACCCGTTTTATCGTCCACCATTGTTGATCGGTGCCTGGTTGTTAATTTGTTGTTCAGGCACTTTCTTTGATTTCTGAGGATTTTCACATTCGAGGTGAGAGACAATTTTCTTGTACATTGATTCAATTAGTACCGTATTAAATCCAGTTATTACGAGCGCCTTCTCGTTAACCGTTTCGAGGATAGATTCTCTGTCGTTGAATATTGAGAGGCATTTACTGGATCAACAGATTACGCGTAACTCGGTGTGAACTTGGATCGTTAGCGAACGATTCAATAGTACTCGAATTCCTCAACATCTGACCGAGACGTTTACACTCTAACGAGAACGAATAGGAACGCAATCCAGTCATGGAATTTCGGCATTCTTCAAGAATGACAAAGTCGGACATCGTGGAAGGTTCTACCGGTCCTAACAATCATGGTGTTATCGAGGCTGATCCTGCCACCCGTGATCAGTGTTTTTATACCGGACGATCAAGCACTTCTTTACCAATCGAGGCTGCTACGATGTCCCATGAACCATTCCCCATGTTGGACGAAAATCATTTGAATACCCATACCTACGGTGATGTCCCCCTTTCTATTAATTCTAATTCTCTAAAGTTTACGAACGATCTTTTCATGCCAAATGTTTTGAGTAATTCTAAAAACTTTCTTAATGCTAGGGTCCCACCTGAACCGAGTGCTGCTGAGCATGATTGTTGTTTGTTTGGGGCCCCTAGAACTAAGCAGGGATCCGGCCCAGGGATAGCGATAGGGACGGTGGCAGCCCCACCGGAGAAGATGGAGAGTGTGTCCAAATCCAGTGCTGTTTTGCCCGTTTTGCTTAATCGTGCTCTGATGAATGTTTCTAATGAAGTTTCTGATGACCTGTTAGAGGAAGAGCTGATCTTGAAGACAGAGGAGCTAGAAGTGAGACGTAGATTGCTTGAACTCCATAAAAGACAGGGTAGGGCCGCGAAATCTGAGACCGTCCCGACAGCCGGTACTAAGTTTAGTACACCATGCCACCCTGGTCAATCAAGGGCCTCCGAAACAAACCCCTTTTGTTTAGACCCTGTCGAGTCGTTAGGGCGGGCTCTCAGACCTTTGGTTCTTGGAGCTAGTCTTCCGAAAATTGAAGTGGATAGTTTCGATGGGTCCCCGAAGAACTACTTTACCTTTCTCAGAAATTTTGAAGGTAACGTGGTAGACAAGTTAGTTGACGAAGGATCGAAGCTTTCGTACTTGTTGCATTATTGTCGTGGTAGAGCGAAAGAGGCAATTAGGCACTGTGCACTCTTGCCAAAGGAGGTGGGTTTTACAGAGGCTATGAAGATTTTGCACCAGCAGTTTGGCCGCCGACATGATATTATGCAGGCGGTAAGTAAGGAGGTTTTCATGGGGCCTAGGTTGGTCGCTGGTGACGTTGATGGCTTGCGTGGACTAGCCAGCCAAATGAAAGGCTGTCAGACGATGTTGATGCAGCTAGACTACGGTGCAGAGTTAAACTGCACAACAAACCTCATTAAAGCAGTTGAGCGATTGCCTCACCATCTGCAGGAAAGATGGGCAGAAGTTGCCGAGGGTATAACTGAGTGCGGAAGGGAACCTGATTTTAGCGATTTGCTACGTTTTGTGGAGAAAAGAGTGGCAGTCAGTGCTAGTCAGTATGGCCAGCTGGCTGCTCGCTCAGAAACTAGGACGAGTAACTCATCTGGACATTCTGGAATCAGATACTCAAGGTGCAACGTCGAAGTAGGTGTGCCTTATGAGAAGGTGACCTTGAGGTGTCCGGTTTGTAAGAGCAATCACGATATATCCAATTGCGGTTGGTTCAGCAGTCAGTCTTTGGAGCAACGCAAAGCAATGCTGAAGAACACCGGACGTTGTTTTGTCTGCCTAAAGGCAAACCATGTGGCCAAGTCTTGTAGAGTACAGATACGATGTGCGGTACCGGGTTGCGGTCGACGCCATCATACGTTGGTCCATGAGGATAAGGCCGAACAGGGTAAGGAGGAGAGGACAAAGTCAACCTTGTGCGGTGCTACGTCCAATGTAAACGGCGTGTGTCTAGGATTTGTTCCAATCAGGTTGGTTGGCCCGAAAGCGTCAGTGTCAACGTATGCCTTTCTGGATAACGGGTCTGACACTACATTGCTAGATGAATCTATTGCAAGGACAATTGGTTTGCAGGGACAGCCCTGCCAGATGATGTTCCGTACTTTACACGGGACTTCTGCAACATCATGCAGTAAGGTATCGATTGAGTTGCAATCGTTGGATCAAGAGCATTCCATTACAGCTGATTCAGTTTATACAGTGAAACAGCTGCCACTGACTCAGGCTGACGTTGTCCATCAGTCAGAAGTAGATAGATGGACTCACCTAAAGGATGTTTCCTTTGAGAGTTTAACTAGAACTGGCGTGGGGATTTTGATAGGATGCGATATCCCTGAAGCACACTGGGTGCTGGAACAGAGACTGGGCAGTATCAATGAGCCCTATGCGAGTAAGACCATTTTCGGCTGGAGCCTCCGAGGTCCGTGTCGCACCACAGCCCGGAATGAGCATTGCGTGAACCTCATTGGAGTACATCCGGTCTCGTTGGATGATCAGATCCGCAGGATGTATGAGCTGGATTTCAATGACGGACGCAGTTCGGAGGGCAAAGAGCCTTCTGTAGAGGACAGGCGGGCATTGGATATGACTGAGAACAGTGTAATACTCAGCGACGGCCACTTTGAGATAGGTTTGCCGTGGAGACAAGATGGATGGGTATTGCACAACAATAAGGAGATGGCTGAGAAACGACTTGCTGCGTTGAAGAAACGGTTGGCTCGAGACCCAGAACTAAGCGCCGGTTACTCGGCCGTGATACTGGAGCATATCAGGAAGGGCTATATAAGCAAGAGTGTTGCGACTATAGCACGGAGATGGTACTTGCCACACCATCCCGTACTTAACCCGAATAAGCCGGGTAAGGTACGAATTGTCTTCGATTGTGCCGCTGAACACCGGGGTGTGTCTCTCAACAAAACCTTACTCCAGGGTCCGGACCTGAATAATAGTTTGTTAGGAGTGCTTATGCGTTTTCGCAAATACCCGGTTGCAGTATCCGCTGATATCGAAGAGATGTTTCTGCAAGTGAGAGTTCCGTGTCGTGACCGAGGTGCACTAAGTTTTCTATGGTGGGATTCTGAATCTTTTGAAGGACCACCAGATACTTACGAGTTGAATGTCCACCCCTTCGGAGCGACATCATCGCCATTTTGTGCTAGTTTCGCACTTCAAAAAATAGCTATGGACAATCAGCACAAATTTCTACCGAAGACTGCGATCGTAGTAAAGGAAAACTTTTACGTCGACGACTGCCTAGTGTCATTTGACTCAATGTCCGAGGCTAGGGCTGTGGTAAATGAACTTCGAGTGATGCTGCGGCTGTGTGGTTTCAAGCTCACCAAGTGGGTTTCTAACCGTAACGAAGCCATTGAACATTTACCCAACGAAGAAAAACTTATTGATTCACGGAATATAGAACTCCACGGTTGTGGATACCAGCGAGCTCTAGGAGTGAGGTGGCAAGTGGCAAGCGATTGCTTCCGGTTCCAACTCAACCTCCCTCACACCGCGTGCACGAAAAGAGGAATTTTGAGTTGCGTGGCTTCGTTGTACGATCCCCTGGGGATAGTGGCCCCAATGCTATTGCCGGCCCGCAGGTTGCTCCAAGACCTTTGTCAACAAGGCATCGGTTGGGACTCTGATATAAAGGAACATGATCGGGTGCGTTGGGAGGGTTGGATGAATGATGTCAAATCCATAGACAGCGTGGCATTGCCCAGATGCATTGCTGAAGGACTTTCGTCCGCAAAACTTGTCGAATTGCACATGTTCTGTGATGCGTCGGAAGTCGGTTACGGGGCAGTGGGCTATCTAAGGGTTGTTGCCTCAGATAATAGTATTCGGTGCGGCTTTCTGATGGGAAAATCTAGGGTGACCCCAAAAAGGGCGGTTACGATACCAAGGTTGGAGCTCACGGCAGCCGTTCTATCGTCCAAACTGATGTGCTTCCTTATTCGTGAGCTAAAGACTCCAATACGTAACGTTGTGCTGTGGACGGATTCTACAATAGTGTTGCAGTACTTACAGAACACTTCATCGCGTTTCGCAACTTTCGTTGCCAATCGTGTAGGACTCATCCAGGACCTTACTTCTGTCTCACAGTGGAGGCATGTGCCTTCAGAATTTAATCCAGCCGATGTGGCGTCTAGGGGAGTGTCACAGGCCTTGACCAAGGAGATGAACCTCTGGTTACGGGGTCCGAGCTTTCTGTTGAACCCAGAAGAACAGTGGCCGAAAATGCCAACCCTGTCGTGTTTGTTGAAGGGAGACGCCGAGATTAGGCGCACTCATGCGATTACCACGAAATCGGACTTTAATTGTATACTAGACCAGCTGGTACCGAGGTACTCTAGTTGGACTAAGTTACTACGGGCCATCGCTTGGTTATCCCGTTACGTTAACTTTGTGTCCGTGGTGTTATGCGCTAGACAAGACACGTCAATCAGAGTAGGAACCCTTCGAACGTCCGAAATTAATGCCTCCTGTCTGAAACTAATAAAGGTCGTGCAAGAACGCGAGTTCTCCAAGGAACTCGGGATCCTAAGATCGTCTAACATAAATTCTCGTAAGGTAGGTAAACTTGAAAGATTGCGGCCAGCGTTGATAGATGGAGCACTGTATTTGGGCGGTAGAATCCGACCAGACAGTAAAGACGGTGGAAAGCTGTTGATTATTCCCAGTTACGGCACTGTCACAAGCCTTTTGATACGCCACTATCATGAATACGAAGGGCACATGGGCGCCTCGCATGTACTTGCCAGCATCAGGAGGCGGTTTTGGATTTTAAAAGGTATGGCGGCCGTTAAAAGGGTGATAGGGAATTGCTGTCACTGTAAAAGGGTTTATGCCAAGCACTGCACTCAAACGATGGCGCCAATTCCGTCGATGAGAGCGTCGACCGACGGTTACCCATTCAGATACTGTGGGGTGGATTATTTCGGCCCATTCAAGGTGCGTATAGGAAGGAGCGAGCTCAAACGTTATGGCTGCATATTTACCTGTTTGCAGACTCGTGCCATTCATATCGAAGTGGCCCATTCCATGTCTACGGACTCTTTTCTCATGGCTCTGATGCGATTTTTGGGAAGGCGGGGCAAGCCGGACGCCATTTACAGTGACAACGGTTCCAACTTTGTTGGAGCAGACTTGGAGCTAAAACGAAGGCTGCGACAACTGGACCAGTGTGTGTTGACAGATAGGCTATCGAATCAAGGAATTGATTGGTATTTTAATCCTCCGGGTGCAAGTCATCGGGGCGGAGCCTGGGAGCGAATGATCCGAACAGTGAGACGAGTTCTGTCGTCGGTAACACAACAGCAGGTAATGAGTGAAGAGTCACTTACAACCTACATGGTGGAAGTTGAACGAATCGTGAACGATAGGCCACTCGTGCCTGTTTATGATGATCCAGATAGTCCTCAGGTACTTCGTCCTAGTGATTTGCTGTTGTTGCGCTCGAATATAGGCTTAAGTACAGATGAGGTTACATTGTGCGAACGTTACACACGGGGCTGGAGACAAGCACAGCACTTATCTAGTGTGTTTTGGAAACGATGGCGGCGTGAATACTTACCCCAGCTGCAGGTTACACCTAAGTGGTTGAAAGCTTCGCGTGATCTTCAAGTAGGCGATGTAGTTCTCCTTCACGAAAGAGCCTCCAGAGGTGTTTGGCCCTACGGCATAATCACCGAGGTATTCCCTGGTGACGACGGACATGTACGCCAGGTGTCAGTAAGAACTTCAGATGGCACTTTAAGACGGGACATCAGATCACTTTGTTTTTTAGAAGCGTCTACAGAGTAACACTAAGTCACCACGGGTAAAGCAGTATGTGTGGACCCTCCCGTCGAACCGGTCGTTGCCGCTGTTCATAGAGCTACCTTGAGTTTGGAAAACCAGCCGGTTTTCGGGGCCCGGTGTTGATTTTGTCAAGGTTTGTTGCGTTATTTTGATATTGCTGAGGTTTGATTGATGTTGAAAGGTGGCCCTACGCTTTACTCTCTTCCCCAAATGAGATACATTATTCCTCCTTGTTCTTACACAACCTGCTTCCACCGTTTCCCTTACCCCTATTTACTCCGAGCCATGTAAACTTCCAAATACCGAAATTAGACATTTTTCTTCCATATTTTCACTTGAGTAACTTATGGTTCTCGTTGTTTCTCGATGCATGAACAGTCGTTTTGCTCTGACCAAACCAATGACCATTTGTTTGAGTGAGCTCAACCCGTTTTATCGTCCACCATTGTTGATCGGTGCCTGGTTGTTAATTTGTTGTTCAGGCACTTTCTTTGATTTCTGAGGATTTTCACATTCGAGGTGAGAGACAATTTTCTTGTACATTGATTCAATTAGTACCGTATTAAATCCAGTTATTACGAGCGCCTTCTCGTTAACCGTTTCGAGGATAGATTCTCTGTCGTTGAATATTGAGAGGCATTTACTGGATCAACAGATTACGCGTAACTCGATGTGAACTTGGATCGTTAGCGAACGATTCAATACCTCTTTCACAGCCTGTGGCGTGGATTATTTTGGACTTCTCGAGGTTCGAATTCGGAGGAGCGTTTGTAAGAGGTGTGGCTGTCTTTTCAGGTGTTCAAAGACACGAGCTCCATATTTGGAAGTACCACAATCGATATCAACGGACTCCTTTTTTAATGGCTCTAATGAGGTTCGTTGGACGTCGGTGTGTGCGGGAAGTCATGTTTTGTGATAACGGATCAGCTTTGTGAGCGCGGAATCAGAGCTGAAGGGGGAATTACTTGGCCTAGATCAAGACAAAATTCATCGGACTTTGTTGGTCCGCGGTATCGACCGGCACTTTAATTCTCCCTTTGGGGTGGAACATGGGAGCGCATGATTCGCACAGTTCGACGGGTCATGCAGGCGATCGCAAGGGAACAATGAAGTCGGACGAGAATCTCTAAACTTATATGATTGAGGTCGAGAGAATTCTAAATGACAGACCTTTAGTTCCAGTCAACGATGATCCCGACAATCCTTCGATTCTAAGACCAAACGATCTGTTGCTCCTAAAACCGAACCCGGGCTTGCCATGCGCACACATCACATTGCTAGAGTGGTACACGAAATGGTTGAAGCAGGCTCAACACCTGGCTAGTGTGTTTTGGTAACGCTGGGTCAGAGGGTAATCCACCCCCCATCCAAGAGTATCATAAGTGGACGAAGGTTGGACGAGATGTGAAGGTTGGTGATCTTGTTCCACTCATTGGAGGCCCACGGCCCGTGGGCGTTTGGCCCAAAGCCGTGGTAAGCGGAGTAATGAAGGGTGCCGACGATCACGTCCGCGAGGTGTACTTGAGAACAGAGAGCGGCACAGTCAGGAGACATAAGATCCATATGTCTTCTCGAAGGAGCAGAGGGTAGTGGCGTCGTCAGCGAGAAGGCCTCGGGTGCAAGGGAACCAGCTCACGATACACACTCAACCCGCAGCTACATGAGTGATGGGAAACCATGCTGGTTTCAGGGACCGGCGTTGAAGTAGCTGCTTGCGTGAGTGTTTGATGATTGTTTCGTGTTGATAGAATGTTGATGGCCACGTTCCCTTCTCTATTTAATCCCTTCTCATTGATTCGTCTCCTTACGACGGGATTACTTATACCGATTACGAGCCTTTCTTACAATCTGACACTACCGTTCAAGTTCCGCGCGTAACAAATCATTTCTCCTATGAATGCGGATCTTGATATATTATTAAATCTCGATACTCTCACTGGTAAAACTTGTTTCCGCGTAGTTTTCTCCCTTACTTTCTTTTGCCAGACCTTTGTTTGTATGTACCCTGTTTTCACTTTCGCTTGACCGCTCCGCCACTACGTGACTGTTGCATTCGGTCATAGTTACGTGAACCGTTAATCTCGGAACGTGTATACTTGGTGGATTCAATATCGAGGTTAGTTGTTGTCTTCCACTATTTGGTTTATCATAATGTTTTTGAACGTTAGCACTTATTAATAGGAAACTCGCCAATACGAACGTCTTCCTTTTTGGATCCGAATTGGTTGCTCGACGGGCTCAGAATTTATGGACGCTCGTTACTTACAGACGCGATTATCGTGGATCCAGCGTATCGACAGACTTTGTGAGAAGACTGTGCGTTGCTGGAACAACCACTGGTAGTCCGGGATTACCATTCATGTACAAAATATATTTATGTTTCCTACATTGCTTATTTGCTCTTGTTGCGATGCAGCGGTGACTGACGCGTGTTCTCCATTTGGCGCGGTCTGTGCGGAGAATAAGGAGATTTTGTCCGCTAAATTACAGAGTTTGAGATACGGTAACCTGCGCGCGTTATATACAGGGGTTTCAGTTGTTAGTCTGATAGACGTAGGCTTGGTTGGCCCAGCGGGAAAATCGTTGCAGGTTTCGTTTCACGTGATGTTATCTGGAGAAGGGGAGCTCGCAAAGTTATTTTTTGGCCGACTGCCAGTCTGGCCAGGCTGGAGTCGGTACGACTCCGGTATGTGGTGCAGGCCAACTCCGGTACGACTCGTGGCCAGACTCGCGCCGACTCCGGGCGACTCCGGTTTGTTTGCTGGGATGTTGTAGCGTTCTGTACAGCATTTTGTACTTTATAATTTTTTCCTGTTCACTCTTCTCGCCTTTATCTAACTAACTTGTACAGTCCGTGTTTAAATCGAGTTGATCGATTGATTTGATAATCAATAATTCCAAATCTACTTCCGAGGCCGTGGGCTGTGCGTCTTCTCTGCGTTCTGTGTCGCTCGAGTACAGTTTTCGGGAGACTTGAATACCAACGGGACCAATAATCTATCTCAACAGAAGTCTCTTCAAGGTAACATCGCGGATCGTTTCCGTCGAATATTTCATTCCGTGCAGTGGATTTCTAAACTAACACACCTTCACGAACTGCTGTGAGTCATTTCACTCCGGTTTTTCCACATTTTGGCTCCGCGTTCATGCTCGAGTAATTTGACAGTGTTTAGGTCCTCTACAGTGTATATATATATACGTTTACGCTATAAGTATACATATGTATACATGTATATATGCATACACCTATGTGTACACATATGTATACGTATATATAAATTTTATACATATATATATGTACATATAGGTAAATGCAAATATATTTACGTATATATAAACATATTTTGTCAAAATGTACCTGTACATCAGTCACCACATGCTTCCACATGTTCGCAGATATTTCTTCATACGCCTTAGGTATTTCTGGTATATTTAGTCTACACATATATATATATATTTGTCGTACATATTATACATATGCCTGCCAAAAGCGTACGGCTCAGGCAACCAATGAAATAATTCGGCTTCTAGGTCACGCAGTGCATTATTCAGCGGTTCAACTTATTTTTTCCCGGGTATGAAAGGAAACCGGCCCCGCATTCGTCCTGGGATGACCTTGAACTAGCTAAAAAATAGTCCATCCCACGACCTTGTAGAAAGTAAATTAGTGTAACATCCCGTTCGTTTGATACCAAATCTATGAAGCGACCGAACTATCTTCTACTCTGTGCGTGCGTCAGTATTCATAAACTGCATTTGTTTGCCCTTTGATTACGTCCTCCTTGACGGAAGGCTTCACATTTGCGCTACTGTTTAAGAATTCGTTTCTGTGTGGTTTGTAAATATCTGCAGTGATCTCGCATAACCCAGCGTGCTTCTCACATATGCGTTGAGAAATGCACATTATCATTATTATAACATATAAGCCATATCCGTCAATGACGGCAATTAGGACTGAAGCAGACAAGTGTTGGATACGAAATAAGGCCCACGTGAAATATTCATTTAACCGTATTCTGAGTATATTTTGATTGTTCAGTCGACACACACAAAAACACTTCTAGGACGATCAACAGGCATTCAAAAGACGGTCCTGTTACCTGGGAGCTATAGTACTTCGCAATAACTAGGTTGCAGACATCTTACTTTAGAATAACTTTCATTTGGTAATCAAAAGTGCGTACGGAGTTTGATGTCGGTTCGTCTCATGAGGCCAGTTTCTAAGTTGAATTCCATATTTCGTAGTACACAAAGTTGTCAGTTGGCTAAAAAGAAGGTGTGAATCACGGGAGTCAGCGAAACAGATGGATCGAGGTTTCGGTGCGGTTGTGCACGCTACACGGTAAGGTTTCTCGCAGACTTGTGTTGAGGGTTTTGTATGATATTCAGTAATCCGTTACTACCGGGTATAATTACTCATGGTCTGAGGCTGATGGGCCTGGGAAAATTGGAACTTAACAGAATGAATAGGTTATTACAAACTGGCATGGAAAAAACGTGGATTATAGACCTGTCGGTTAATTGTTTGTTTTAAGTGTACCACATGTAGGGTCATTTTGCTGGATTTATTAATAACTGCCGCTTTGCATTTTCCAGCAATCTGGGCGGTGGACGCACTTTGACGCACACAAACAAAATGGTGTCGATTCTTCAACGGTTTCCTAAGCATACAGTAGACCGAATTCCAGATGAGAGTGTGAGTGAACCACGGAGATTCAACGAGTCGTTCCAGCATCGGTGTTTTCGAGGTGACCCAGACAGCGCTGACAGGTATGTACGTCGTATGCAGCTGACGGTTGATTGTTTTCTGCACCACACCTAAAGAAGCCATCAGAGGATGCACAGAGTTTGAAGATAGACAATGTTTTGATAGCGTAAGGTAGCTGTCTATGACATTTTTACAGCGCAGAATGGTTTTACCGAATCCCATTTCGTTTGGGGTTCATTGAGAATAATGGAACATTTCAAAGCAAATGGGTACCCGTGGGATGTGGGCGGTCTGACGCGGGGAATACTGTACTGGAGAACGTTTGCACTGGGAGATAATCTATCCTCAGAGAGACGCGGCGATTGGTCATAGAGAATTTCGACATTGAAAACGCAAATGTCGGTTTCGGGGGTAGCGCAGATGCCGAGCAAAACTCGTGGCTGACCCTATAGCGAGCGGAATGCTTTGACGGCAACTAGGGTTGCTTTCACTTGTGGACAGGAACGGTTGGCCATTCCACTTATGGTCAGTTGCTAGGCCGTGGTGTGGATACGGTGGCATCCGAGTGCGTCCAACGTCTCTGCAATGCAATCCCCCCAGAAGTAGGTACCTCGACCGTTAAAAAATCGTGAGGTGCTCCCAAACGCTCAGCAAACGAGAGCGTTGCGGTCTACAAGCGGATATCTAGTACAGAGACAAGCTTTAGCTTTCGAAATGTAATTATGAAGTTGACTCAGCCACGTGTAATCGGTAGACCGTGAATATATCTGTAGTCTGTGGGGCATAAACAGTTTTTGAGTTACCAAAGTTTTGATTTTTGACGTGTTTCACTCCGCGAGCTCGTTGAGTTCTGTCTGTGGAAGTTTCTTTGCTGATGAGTTGTTGGAGATTTTGTTTATGTTCAACATGGAAATGTTCCCGATTTGGTCTTCCACGGGTATGAGCACAGAATGTGCGGTAGCTCAACGACACAGCGATCAATGAAGAAATAAATAAGCAATGCATTTCACATTATTTTGGAGAACTAGTGGTCAAATGTAATTAAGATTATAATCGTCCACGTGGTGAGACGTGCTTTTCTTGTATGTTTAGTCCAATTAAGCAGGAAGCCGAGATTATAGTGGTTGAGGCGTCGTTCGATCATCAATGCTGAGCTTTTTATAGAGCTGAAAACGTAAGTGCACAAGTGAGCGTTGCGACGTAGTAAAATGCACGAAAACTGGGTGAATCTGCGGTGTTTTTCTGGCTATATTTGGCATGCCTATAAGCATGTTAGAGCCATTCACTGCTACCACGGTCCTAAACTTCTTGTGGGAGCAAGTCATGCGCCGGAATTCGAACAAGGTGACCTGCTCAATGAACGACAACAAAAAGCGTTTTTCACTAGTAAGCTTACGAAAGTTCCGTACAATTATCTTAGCTTACCAGTGAAGGCAAAGAGTACCCGATGCTTAGATAAGTATGACTGCTGCACCCATTCGTCCCAGCTTACGAGTGGAGGCAAACCATACGGTTTGCTGAACCAAGCCTAAACACAGGTGTGTGAGTGAATTCGCTTAGAACGAACACGTGGGAAAGTCGACATCAGTGATTCACTGGGAGTCTATGGAAGACGGTACATACTGCCCCAGCCATCTTCCAGCATAGAAAGAAGTCGTTGGTTTGCATGTGTTCTGAGTGTCCTTCCAGGTAACTGGAGCCGCATATTAGATAAAATCCTTTCATCATATCCATCAAATCTGATATCTGCAAGACGACTGTTTACGCATATATGAAGGATCCCACTTTGTGCAATTATACCACGATTTCTGCACCGTTTACCGAGGGAACAAAGCGGAATGTGCAGTAAAATAGATCTTTAATGAAGACAACTGAAGAACTCACGGTCTACGGCTAGAATTCAATTTGCGCTAGTCGGGCACTAATCAAGAGGTGTTGGTCAAATGGCACGGACGTGTAACAATGGACCTTAGCTTGCAGACAGTTCAACCCTTGAGCAACTGCAAAGATCCTTCCGCATACCGAGCTGGACTCAGCTATCAAGAACATGCTTGATCATGGCTAGAATGCCGAGGAAGACGATGTCGCGTAGCCTGTCCAGAGTTTAACGGCACGACTGGATCAAGTTGTCCAACGGAGAAACCGAAGATTGTTTCAGGCACGGTCGGCAACGGTAACTCCCCCGGGCATATTGATGACGCTTAGCAGGACGAGCGGAAATTGCGCTGTCCACGTTGTGCGTTGGCCACGGCCCACAAATCAGTGAAGCTACGATTAAAAGTTGTTGATAGGCGTGAAAAAATACGAGACAGTGTTGCCGTTGCTACAGACGTGTCGCACGCTTGTTGAAAGGCATGAGATGACTTGAAAGTGGCGCCTTTCATTGGGCTGGTGATCTATGCTCAGTAAAAATCACGAACTGGCAACCTTTGAAGGCATGTTAGGAGTAATGTACGGTCAAGTGGATTGGCAAGAGTGCGGTATCCAAAGCGCTTTTCATCTCCACGAGCAGTAGACTTCCAAAAATAAGGTGGCAGTCCCCACAGCCGATCAGTTAACTGCTGGTGTTAAACCTTGACAACTACATCGGGTTTACTCACAGCTATGTTGATGGTGATGTTCGCGTCAGAGTGATGCGTCCTCACTGTCGGGACTAGCGCGTCTTTGATAAGGTTGAAGGAGTCAATAACTGCTGCTGGCTACTTGGCGTTGTCATTAGAACCCTCATCCAGTATGTCGGATGTCAGTGTTGAGTCGGTTCTGAGCAACCCGGGGCAAGTCAACAGTGATACTCGAACCTGTTTTAAAACGACGGGCAGTAGCGAACGTTTTGGGATAACGGAGGCCGCGAATCGCCTTTGCCGCGTCGGTTAGGGGCAAAAAATACCCTAATGATCGAAGTGATGTCCCGAAAACTCAGCCGCCAGTTGGCCGGAAACATGCCTGTCCTCGATAACAGTGACAACATGTGCTATAAATCGTTCAAGGAGCAATCGCGTATGATTCTGGTGATCTTACTCTGGAGGGTCTACCATCGGAAGATCACGGATGTGGGACTGAAAGAAGTCCAAGCCTTTCGCGATGTTCATCTTAGAATCTCGAGATGCTTGAGCGATGTTCCGGAGACAAAACGGCTTGCGCAGAAATTCGAAAAAGTTGAGAGGTTTCATCGCCACTGTCTGCAAGGTCTGCAGCAGCAACTGTGATCTGGTAATAAGCGCGAACCACATCGGGCCTCGAGAATACACTGGTGCGCTCGAAGTCAACTAGGATGTCTTAAACATAAGGACACATCTGGCATCCAGGCCCTGTTAGTCACGACAATATCCGTATTGCATCAGTCGCCTGATTTTTTGACATCATGTAAAAGGACCAGGACAAGCGGCTGTTCGATGGTCAAGTGATGCCAAATCGCGGAACGTGCTGTAATTCGGCTTGCGTCAATTTCAGTTTATTCGATGCTCGGGGTCAGGATTTGACTAAAAGTGACAAACTAATCGTGATACACTGGTGCTACGTTGTACTACTTGCCAGCGACAGCAAAGTTTCCCGATAATATACGGCGGGAAACTCTCAACAAATGAAACGTAGGTATGCGTGGCGGCGGCTCAATGCACTGGATAGAGTAAAGCCGCATCGGCCAGAGTCCCGACAACAGATAGGTTCTTCTGTCGGTCACCTAGACGGCGACGACGTCCGTTGTCCACCAAATCCAAGAACCAAGGAGCTAGACGTCAACGACTGACATTTGGACGCCTGCCAGAGTAAGGACCCACGGGAAAGTGCTGCAAACTCTTGAGATCAATGTAAGCAAATGCTGACAATAAACTGTGGTAGACATTTCGTTCGCTTCATGTAAAGTTGTCTGAACTTGCGTCGGACAGTGAAGAGACTGGTTAAAAATAGTGATATCCGCATCTTTTTGTTGTTGTAGCAAAATCCAGATTCACAGTCCTGGATGGAAAATAAGCATACATAAAGGTCAATAACGCGGGTCTTCGCGAAGTGCTAACATGTTAGGCTCATAGTCATCTTTGAAGGAGGGACGGAGGCTGCAACAGAATCGAATGCGACGACCAAATTGTTGGCGGCGGCAGCAGCATTCGGGAATTTTATCCCTGTCAAGCACAGTTTGCTTCCTTGAGTTCAACAGAGCTATTTTCGGTTAGGATGACCTCAGGGACCACGCGCGCGCAGTTTGCCGTCTGAGGTTCCTGATCTGACGCGTGAGCTATTTCACACTGCGGTCAAGTGTGTCAGCCATCCCGGCGCCGGACCGGATAACTGAAAGATCTATCTGCCCACTAGGAATTAACGGCCTCAGATCAGAGAGTTGGCACTGATGATTTCTATCTTCAGGCAGTCGATGAAACATCTCTTTCAAAAGTGACTCTTCAAGGTACGCTATGCCCGTCAAGCATTGCATGCGTCGCTATTTCAGACCCAAATATGGCCGACTACACTCTAACGCTCAGTTTAAATGCCTGAGCAAACAGCTGAGTGAACGCATTCCATCTTCAGGACTCAAACGGAAAAATTGTAAACTTACTGTGGTTAAGGCATGCTATAAATTTGTGGGTATAAAAAAGACCAAAGTTCAGTTAACTAAAGCGGGGCATTTAGGCGTTTTAAAAGGATTACAAACTAGTAAGACCACTCTATTGATTACACTAGACAAAGGATATAGTATTGTTCTATTCAATAGAGCCGATTGTGTTGGAAAAATGTCATGTATATTGTGTGGCAGACCGAAGCTTGTTAAGACGGAAAATAAGAAAGGACATCAGCTACAAAGAATAGGCTATCTGAAATACTCCCCAAAATGAAAGAGACAGAGCTGAATAGCTAACGCATGTTCGAGCGTATCGGAGCAAATGAACGGTCGTTCCACGTCTCTGTGATCTCCCCAAAGTTCACAGAGATCAGCCGCACTCAGGACCAACACTCAAGTTACACAAATCTTCGCATCATGCCTCATCTGAATGGCTGGAAGAGCGCCTACGACAAAACAACTTGCAACCAACCCCGTTCATTTCAAAGGTGCTTTTGTTTCCATTGACGCGTTTGACGTAGCGAATATGAAGAACCACAAAATGTTTCCTTTAGACCCGATCTCTTCATTCACAAACGTGCGGTTGGGGGGAAATCTCATTTGTTTGTGCGCCTACGTTGAAAGCATTCAACCTGAATTCAACATTCGTATCGTCAAACTAAAGAAGCTGGTACAATTCTGCACCGCAAGCCATCAGTTCCACTTCACCGGGAAGCATTGTAGACGATATGACGGCGTAGCAAAGAGCGCTCCCTATAAGTCCGTTGCCTGCGGACGTGCTCATGGCTAAGCTACAGATCAATAAACTACGCCCTGTCGTCTGCAACTGCTGTTTGCGTGGACGCTAGTTGGACGACGTATTTTGTTCGCTAAACGATAAAGGTGGTACATGGCCTACTTTAGCTTAAGTCGGTCGTGCGCCTCTCGAAGTTGCATCCGCCATCGGATAACAGCCAAAGAATCAACTGTTTTTTCGGACGTTGCCATACTTTCTATCACCGATGGATCAGTTCAGAGGGCTATTCACGTTGGAAAACGTGGACTGGCCAGTAAGTGCACTTCCTCAGCTATGATCCGCTGAATTATGAGTGGAATTTGGTTTGCAGCCTAAACAGTAAATCCCAAAGAGTGTGCGTCCTAGAAACACTACCGGGTGAACCATGGCGTGTTTCGGATATGCTAGTTCAAAGTAGATATTCCCATTGATTCTTGGTCAGGAAAATGTAGCGAAACAGGCAGCACAAAATTGTTTAGGTAGCGGAAAGGCGCCTTTTTATCAATCTAACACAAAGGTGAATTCACCAGTGAAGTTATCAACCACTGAAATAGCTATTCAGATGAGAGTGTTTGCCATGTACCACGTGTCATCTTGTCCTCCAATATCTGCCCACTACTGGTGTCAAACCTCGAGGGAAGCTTACCTAAGTCGTCTTCGTTCTTCGGATGACTACTGTTTTCGGTTTCTACAACCCTGTGTACTTCCAAAAACTATCCGCGCAAACCCAAATATCTTTTAGTCAACTATTCCACGGCCATTTGAAGCGCTAGCAAGTGCAGACTACTTGACGTCAAAAATTACGTGTCTCACAGCAGGCAGGCGTGACGGTGTCACAGCCACAAACACTCCCAAAATTCCTCATTAAACCGTCACTCACATTAGGTCCGTGATTTTGACGTTCCAATTTTTCATAAATGAATCGGAATGTATTTTCCGTAATTGTGAAAGCTCGCTGAGATGTATCGAGGACAGCTGCCTGCATAAATGAATTCTTGTAAATTCTGCAGTAGTTTAGAAACGATATTTCATACTGTCACACAGTCTGGTCTATTTTTACCGGTGGTACCGTATTGATGGTCAACCTATCACAATTCTAAAACATAGTTAGGTGGATCTGTCACCTTACACCCCACTTGGTGACGTGAAGTGTGCCGATCGCCAACAGTGCATACATGTACTTATTCTGTGTCTCGAGAAGAAGTCAATCTCACTTCGTGCGGAATCCTATTTCTGATATGGTTTACATGGGCTTGGAACACTACTACCTTTTTCTGTTCACTATAATGGTTGCAACTGCCCACGGGCTGCACCATTTTAACTTGCACTATCAACGACTTCTGTTTTGCTGTGCTCATACGTCACTAAAACCTTCAAGAGTGATCTACTCCCCAACTGCTTTACACCGTTCTACCCCAATATTAACGGTCCATTCACTTTTCAGTGCGTATCTGCACTAAGCCAACGATTTTCAGGGACACGCAGCGAGTGCCAGGCGCGGCGCGAATTTAAGAATGATTGAGTGGCCCAACGTATATTATAATGGGATTACAAGAGGCTCCAAACAAAATTAACACTGATATGAGACAACTTTGAAGGTTTAGGATTCAGTCATCGAACGCGTGAGTGAGTCGGAAGTGTGTATGTAGTGATAGCACTCATGGACCGGAAAACATTTAACCGAACACTCAATCGCACACAACAAGCAGATGGCAGGGCAAAGCTCCAAAGTTCCTACGTAAAATGTTAGCTAGGACATTGGAAAGCATTTTGTATTACTCACAGCAGGCAGGCTGGGGTTATTTTTAGGTCACTAGATATCGCTGAGCTAACCAGCGACTTGCGCAAGACTTAAACAGTGTAGCGCTTCGTTACATCGTTCAGTAAACCCATGACTTAGACAGGTTACTCGAAAAGCTGTGATGAGACCGTGCAACACTTCCGGACAAGTCTATTATGAAGCTTGAGATAGCTAGAATGGGGTCTCTCCATATTCCATGCAGTGTGCAAAGTTTTTCCGGTCGTAATGAAGAACGTTTGGCTTGAGGTTATTGTGCACGTGTCATTGCCGCTTGTTTGTCTCACACTTGCCCTAGAAACAGAGCTGCGTTCTGACTGGCCAAGCTTCTATCTACCGACGATGTATTCACCCACGTCTGCTGTAATTTTTTTTGTAGTTTTCTCGAATCTGGCGATTTATCTAACGCTGTTGTAGCCTCTGTGTGCTAATGTTGAACGCAACCGAATAAGATTACGACATGGATCCTGAACCCGTCGTGCGCTTAGCATAGCACAGTATTCTAGAGTCCTGTAATCACTTACAGTGAAAATGTTTTCTCGATCTGTAATGCTTTTACTTGCTCAACTGCTGGACATGCGTTTCATTAGCCGCTGCCGCCTAGTTAAATTTTTCACACCTGAAAAAGTAGCACCCAGCTCTGCCACGAGGTTTGGTAAACATTTTTGTTGTTTCTGTAAATAAATCAGTGCTGAAGACATCGAAGGCCAGTCATCACACTGACCGATTGCACACATTTTCTGCGACCATTAGACCTTTCCTGCCTGAAAAAATTAATAACAGTAACCGGCGCCCTTGACAGGTTTCGTGACCTGAATATACATATAATATTGTTGTAACCCTTGACTCAGTACGCTGGTTCGTCCACTTTATAATAAGACGATTGATAGACAATCGTGTTCTGCTCCTTGTTGTAATTAACACGGCAACCTTGGTCCCGAAAATACGCGGCGGTCCTCGTTACTTGCGCCCAAGACAAACCAAAAGACGGGTACAAAAAGCAACTTTCCTCGGCCCCGAAACGTGTTCAACAAGGAAAAAAGTTGCATGGTGTTTATGGGGATGCATAGTGCTCTACCAACATTCTCGAATCAGAAAACCGGAAGACAGACATCAAAAAACAGTTAGGGTTACTAAGCCACAAATGAGTGCAGCGGAATAAGGGCCAGAGAGGTAAAAACTAGCGAAGGTCACCTCTCGAGTGCTCACGACATTTCCGTTTCTTATGATTGGATAGGATCGTTTCTCGAGAACGGAGGCGGTTTTGGACGGGAACAGTGGGTTCCCCTAACACTTCCCCCTTGAAGACTGTTGGGTTCAGTCATTGGACTGCTTCCGAGGATCGACTTGAATCGGCATGACCGGTTTGCCGCATCTGCTCTTCGTCTCCACCTTACGGGGTACGTGATATCAGCGTCCTGAGATTGTGACATCGGTACTACCAACTGTTCGGCTTTGGTATGGCGTTCTCTTCACTTCAAGTCGAATGCTTCCAATAACAGATCGAGTTTTGCGGACGGTTCTACCGGGTCGCACCGCGCATCTCCATATTCGAAGAAATTTGGCTTTACAAAAGAAAACGGTAAATGCTCATTCCAGTTAGTGGACAGTTTGTTGGGGTATGTGACATCCCCAACACCTCCTCTTTTTGCAGTATTAGTATCGGGGGTTCTTGGTATTCGAATTGGAGCGCACAGTAGGTTTTCTCTTGCGGTCAGGTTTCCATGTTTCATCATTCGCGCGGTAATCTCTGGCGTACACGGCTGACCCCACTTTGAATAAAGATTCATGCTTCGCCGGGGGCATCTTCTGATAAGCCGTGGTTCTCGGCAGTATGGCGTGGTGCATTGTCCGAAGCCTTCGGCCCATGTGTGCTTCTGCGAGAGACAGCTGATTTGGTGTGGCACAGTTGGGAGTGGTTCTGTAGGCAATCAAAAACTTCCGGAGGATATCTTCCGACGTTCCCTCTCCCCGTGAATTGAGAAGCGCTCGCTTGAAAGTATCTACGAAGCGTTCAGCCTGACCGTTGGACTGGGGATGGTAGGGTGGAAAGCGTATGTGACAAATAGCATTAAGCGTGCAAAAATTCTGGAGCTCACGTCACGTGAACTGTGTGCTATTGTCCGATACGATGGTCTCTGGGAGTCCGTGTTGGCAAAATATCCTCTCCAACACCTGCAAGGTCTTCGATGTGGTCGGGGGAGATACAGCGGCCATCTCCGGCCATTTGGAGTAGGCATCCACGAGAACCAGATAATGTGCTCAGTTGATGGGACCAGCGTGGTCGATGTGTATCTGAGACCAGGGTTTGTCGGGTTGCGTCCAGGGTACCGCTGCCAAGTGAGGGGGGGGTTAGCTGCTTGTTGATCGGACAAAGCGTGACTCACATGATTACAGATTGTGTTGATAGGAGTGTCCGCCAAACCCAATCGATCGAACTAGTCGAGACCAAGTAGGTTGAGTTCTGATGTTGTTAAGAAGCAGGATCCGTGAAACGTTTTACCACGGAACGAAACGCAGCAATGCAGCTGGCCCGTAAGTGGAACATGACCACCACCTACACTGATGGCGATCTGTTTGGCCTCTTGCACCGGAGGTTGGCCGAGCGTGTGCCAGAGTTTCTCCGAAATGATAGTTATGTCGGATGTAGTGTCTAACTGTAACCGGTCTTGCTGACGGGCCGGGGTTACGCAATTTGACAGTAGAAGTATGTTGGACCGCACGAACTTCGGTACCACCTTGGACCTCAGACTGGACCAGAGTGGTGTCATGCTTCAAGTTTACCCGTCGTTGGTACTCTGCAGCCATGTCGTTCAAGGTGAGATTTGGTTCTTGTTCCAAACGGTTCAGTAACCGGGTGCGTATACCAGCCAACCTTGGAGACTGCATATCAGCATCGGCGACTTGAATTGATCGTCTTTCAGGGACCTCAGCTTGAAGCGTTCACATTCACGATTTACCAGTCCAACATGCGTCAGGAAATCATCGGAATCGTTCATTGACAGCTTGAGACATCTGTAACGTATAATGAACAAAGAATATTGATCACCGAACAGATGATTAAGCGATCTGATAATATTCGTGAAATTGCGGTCTCGAGGTTCATCGGGCAAAATACTGTTGCAAAACTTGTCTAATCCAGCTTCATCGAGCTTACGAAGTAGCTGTCTGGCTCTCCGTTCATCGTCGTAGCCAGCGAAATCAACTGTAAATAAATCCTCATAACGCCTGAACCAAGTGTCAAATGTAACAATTGAATCAGGGTCGTAATGGAACTCCCATATACTGTTGCACAGGGCATCAATCGACGGTGCGTTCATAGCTGTAAGTTGTGTAGATTATTGAATCGCTCGCTAACGATTCAAGTTCACACCGAGTTACGCGTAATCTGCTGATACAGTAAATACCTGTCAATATTCGATGAGAGGGATAACCTATCCCCGAAACGGTTATTGAGAAGGCGCTCGTAATAGCTGAAGTTAACACGGCACTAATTGAATCATTGTTCAGGAAAATTGTGTCTTTCAACTCGATTGTGAAAATCCTCAGAAATCAAAGAAATAAAGTGCCTGCACAACGAATTGACAACCAGGCACCGATCAACAATGGTGTCGTAACATGCAGGCCAGCCGACTCTATTCTGGATGCCCGTGACTTCGCGGACCAACCTTCGGGCAACGTGGACGCACCAGGGGACAAAGCTCTTCCGAAGTAGGGGTTCTAACAACAGTTCTGAAAAGAGAAACAATACGAACAAACATGAGCCAAAGGCCCCGTAAGCCATGCATACGACTCACACAAACGTAAGCTAAAACGGCACCGACAAAACAGCAGCATGCCCCGTCACACAACTCGAATTCAATTAGTGCGCGCTCGCTGGTTCTGGTTGAGTGATACAGGTGAACGAGAAACGGGTCGAGCTCAATCAGAAGAATAGTCACTCGTTTGGTCAGAGAAAAACGACTGTTCATGCATCGAGAAA